>VOPJ01008761.1:0-46489 GCA_014673585.1 Semibalanus balanoides | reverse complement strand
TTAGCTTTAACGACAGACGAAGAGCAGTGCTCGAAATATATCGTAATTATTTGCATTTTGTAATTTTTGTAACTTTAAAGAAATATTTGAGGATATGGTGGTGGACATAAAACTCATAATGATTTTCCTCACAACGCTTAGCACAATTAATAACTTCTGCGACATCAATTCGACGTCTTCTCATTAAATCGTTGTGAAATTTATTAAATACTTTGGAAGATAATGACGTTTTGATTACGTCATAGCATGCCATTTTTGGTAGAAAAGCGATGCATGTTTGAAAAATCGTAAACAATATATTTTTAAGTAAATTTCAAATGAAATGCATTAAACACCAAAAAAGGAATTTGTGGCAAAATAGCTATCTCGGATTTTCGATTAATTTTTGTTTTTGACTCCAAAACATAAACATATGTATTCGGCAATTGGCTCACACAAAATATATTGTGAAGATATTAAAAAAGAATACATGTTAGAATACCATGTATGGGCGATGCCCAAACCAAATTCAAAAGCAATGTCTTTATTTGGGACTCACTTATGGCTCACTAAATATAAGTAAGTCATGACGTCATTTCTTGAAGTTATGTTTCTTTGCTTTTATTTACCAGATATAGACAAGTAAATGTCACCTGCCACCGCTGTATTTCTGGGACAAAACCAGTCTAGTTTTTTAATATTAAATAATTTCAAGTTTTGACCTATTATGACCTGACCTTGGCCTTATCCCTATTCCCTGCGGGGGGCAGATTCTGCCCCTCCTGGTAGTTTTTCGCCCGCCGCTTCTGAACCGTTACGTCTATCCGTCTTGAAAAACTTTTGGGACTTTCCTAAATATAAATGACGCATGTTCTGTAAGATATTTTTTAAAAAATCGGCCCAGCAGAGTGGCTCAGGTCAGTTTTGGGAGGTGTACGAATGCGGGTGTGCGGCGCATACTTCCTTCGTAGTTTGCGGTGGAACAAAGCGTCAGAAACTTAAGTTCATGCCTTTTTACATCATAACTCGTTGGCATTATACATATTTAGGGGCAGAGGCGACTCCAGGTACATAAAGTGGAAGCGATATTTCCTCCGCAATTTAGGCCAAACTCAAATAAGCAGATGATAAAAGGCGTTCCGCACATGAGCCCTCATGTTGTTTACCTGAACTCCGCTTATGAACAATTGTACATTTAACAAATTACAGCAATAAACACCCACATGTGACGTTCCCACGTCCCCAAACACAAGGACAAGCACATATTTTTTATCCAAAAAATCCCCCATTTGTTATCCCTGAGTACGCCTAGATTTTTACTTATGTATTTTCCCTTTCACACATTAAAGGGCATGACCATTGGAAATTCAAAAACGTTTCCTTGCATGCAAATCATCGAATCACATGGCCACAATGCTTTTCAAAAAAATCCAAATTTTCGTTTTTTTGCCCTGGCCCCATTTTTAAACAAAAAAGCAATTTCGGGGTCCAAAAAGAAAGATTTTGTCACGACGAATCGAATGGTGCTTGTCCCATTGAAATCGGCCGAGCGGTTCTCGAAATCTCGGGGGGGCAGAATCTGCCCCTCCCCGCAGGTTAATGTAATTCTGGCCGCCCGCAGGGAAAAGGGTTATATGGTGTCGGGTTGTGAAAGTTGTTGCTAATAACTTGCTCGGCCTCTAGCGATTCTAGGCATTGCTTGACGCGGTTTTCAAATTTAGCATCCATTTTACATAATAATATGCTCCACTGGGGTCATTTTCTTACACAGCTCAACCGAGGTCACTGACCTCAGATGACCAAAGATGAGATTCGTTCGGTAAGAGATCGTTTTTTAATACGTTACTTGTATTGTTATCTGCTAGTGATGTCCGTCTTTTTCACACCAGCCCATTATCTCAACACAAAATTAAAGGGAGTGTGCCTACTACTCACATTGGTCATGTGGAGTTGTTGACACTAGTCTGTAGAACAGATTTTTCTGAATTTAGCCATGTACTTCATTTCCTCAGATTCCCTTACGTTGCTGAGATATTCCAAAGACGCCAATCACATTCCGACGGAACTTAATTATCGATATACGCCCAGACAGCTTTCGCTACTAGAAGCATTGCTCTTAAATTACAACGCTAGCATACATTGTTAGCTCTGGGCAATAGAAAACAACTCGTGAGCACTGATAACAGCTGCCGAACAGAGCCTCCAGAACTATTAACAAACCCATACATTGCTCGTATAGGTTTGTTTCAGGTGTGCGACATCACGTGACGTTATTTTGATTTGGGATGTTTACAATGGCTTCTTCTTTTATTTTAACACGCAACTGCTACGACAATTTTTTTCGGGCCGCAAAACTAAGCATTTTTCATGATTTTCAAGCTGGGATTCCAAATTCGTTGCATGTCACGCTAAGAAGCATAAGATGAACTATCTATTGAGTCCAAAAAATTGATATATTATATCTTGTTTTATATCATTTATGCGGCTTTCTTTATGGGAGGCGGGGAGCCTCATCTTTACTGCTGTGACAAAACTGGCGCTAGTAGACAATCCGACCAGTACTTCGTCGTGTTTTCATGCCAAAGTGAAGAAGCTTCGGTACAATATCCTTGTTAAGTACGGGAAATTTTGCTATAGAATAATCTTGTATAAACATTAACTTACTAGGAACGTGCATCAATTATATCTACGATGAATAGTTTTCATGCGTGGGGGCCCCACTTGCACAAGAATACTCAGTCATCGGTTAAACAATATTTCAACGAATGCAATATATTATTTTTTATGACAATGTAACTGATTGGACTTTTTTACTTTATTCAAATATTATACATTTTTAATTTTTCAACTAATTTTTACACTAAAATAATGAAATTATCACATAACATATTTAATTTTAGTGACTGACATGAAGTGTGCAATACGCAACCTAAGTGTGACGTCAAAAAGGTAGCATGGCATACTCAGCTGACGACGTAGTGTTAAAGGCCATAGGCCGTTAAGTTGTTCCTCAATTAATCGGAAAATGGCTTAATTCTTAGTTATGTGAGATACATCACGTTATATAAAGGCATTTGCTCCTATTTTTTTTAAATAATAAAATAGGTAGATTTATTGGCAGAAATAAAGCGAAATACTAAGAAAGAACACGTTTCCGTTTTTGAACGTCACCATTGACAAAATTATTTCCTACATAGCGTAAAATTTGCAGGCGGTACTGCGTCCTTTTAAAATGAACGTCAATCAAATGTATCACTGGTTGAATTTGTTCACTCTTCAAGTTGTTTTTCTCAATGCAATTCTCTTAAATAAGCTCAATTAAATACAAAAAGGCAATTTAATTTCTCTTTGTGTTTTCAGGAACAGTGCTGACAATTATACGTTGAGTATCATCTAACTGAATTACGAAGCAGCGTTAAGCTTAAAACTACTTTAAATTTCTTAAATAAATGATAAAAAAATAGCTTGACTCCATTTCATGGCCTCTCACAATGCATAGCTACTTCATTTAATGGAAAAACACTTACTTTTGTGTCTTATGGCCTTTAACCACTAACGCAGTCAGCTGAGTATGCAGCCGTCAGCCTGAATTATACATGACGTCCCGACGTTAGGTTGGGTACTAGGTGTTCTACCTGCTTGAGTGTTATCTTTGGTTAAGATCCCCACGCTTCGGGTGCTCATTTTGGTCACGTGACTCACAATCGCAACCTTATCTATAACTATTGTGTTTGTTTATCGTCTTTGGTGCGCCATTATAGGGTAACATCTTCGTTACTCTGTTTATCGTGACGATCGTTTATGAGTTCTGAAACAAAACCAAATGCAAACACAGAATTAAGTACAATCAAATAAAAGGGCTCAGAACCCGTGATTTTATCGTACCAATGATCAAACCAATAGCTTCTTACCGTAAGAAAAATATATTTGACATTTCAAAAGAGTAGGCACACTCCCTTTACGGAAGTAACGGAGTAACGGACTTGATTATTAAGTAGCGGAAGTTACATGGTCCGTTACCTGTTTTGAAATGTAACGAGACCGTTACTCCGCTACTGAAAATAGTAGTTCCGTTAGTAACGGAGTAACGGAAGTTCTCCACTACTGGCTGTTGGTTTGATCGTTGGTTACGATAAAATTCACAACTCGAGCCCCTTTAGTTGAATTTGTACTTATATTCTGTTTTGCATTTGTTTGTTTCAAAACTCATAAGCGATCGCCACTATAAACAGAGTAACGAAGATGTTACCTACAATGGCGCACCAAAGACGATAAACGAACCCATACGAACAATGTAAAATAGTTATCGAGGCTCTGTTCGGCAGCTGCTATCGGTGCTCACGACACGAGTTATTTTCTATTGGCCAGCGCTAACAATCTAACTTACTATTTAAAGAAAGTATGTGTGTCTAACAGGAGCTGTTAGCATAGTCCCATTTAAAGTTTAGCAGTCTGCCTCCAGATGATATGTGTCTGATAGCTCAATGGATAGAGCACTGAACCTCAAATCTGAAGACGCCCGATTCTGTTCCGGGTTGACGCATTACTTTTTCATTAAAGGGATTATACGTTTTTTTCCCAGAATAATTGAGTTACATAGTAAAACGAACTTATCAAGGTGGTAGAAGGCCCACGGTTACCACATTTTTTCTGGAAAATGCATCTTCTTTACGTAAGGACGTTTCAAAGTGCCGGTGATGCCCCGCGTAACTTTGCAGTACTTGCTGAGGTAAGACAGCCGTTTCTGCCTACGCCTGGAAACGACCCAGAACCAAGATAGAGATATAAAAAGTGGTGGAACAGAATCCGACCAGTACTGTTATCAGAACAAGTCTTGAAAAAGTCAAAGTTTAAAAGCTGATAATTGCTGAAATAAATGGACTTAAATAGCAACGAGGTCACTCTCATATGTCTTAAAGCGTGTTTAAGCACATACACTGCAAAAAGAGTGCATTCCTTTTAGGACGAAACCGTATAATCCCATTTTAAACTTAGGTAGTTAGTAGTGCGTTACATAGACACGGGCTGTTGGGCGGGGAGGAGTGGGGGAGGGTTTCCTTTCTGTAGTAGCCTCCATCCAGAGAAACGAGACACTTTCCAAGAGACCTCGGGTGTATGACGGGTACAACACGTCTTATATGTACAACGGGTGTGCCCGTAGTACGGGTTTTATCAATCCCTAATTGCTTATCACTGGCATGCACCACCACTCAACCTGTAATCGCCCAGCGGAGCGGACGGGTTAGCACTAGTATATGTTAGCGTTTGCGTATGTCGTATGTCGTTTGCGTATGTCGTTATAAACGATCCCTGGTTGGCAACTGACTTGATTCCTTGTGTGAGAGCCATGCAGTCTCACGGTTCTCAGTTCTCACCGCGCTCACATTGCACCCAGTCTGGGCACTCGTGCCGATTACAGCGGCTTACCGCTCACTTAACATAGCACGCTGCGCTGAGTCACAGTCGGTGGCGCCTTTCGTTCTTAACGGGTGTGACCGCACTGCTCCCGTGCTACCGCCCAGAATGAATGGCATACCGGCCGGCGGCGTGGCATTCTCTGCAAGGCCGGCGGCGTCCGGTTAGACCGGCCGGGCAGGTTTTCCGGCAGGCAGGCCGTTCCGGCAGGTTTTTGCGCACGCGATGTCGGCGAGCCGTCACCCTACTGTTGACCAAGGGACTGATGAGTGATGTGTATTGTGTAATGTGTACAACATTATCAGTGATGAGTCGATCACATATGTAACAGTGACATATGTTGTGATAACATGTCTAACAGGAGCAGTGATGACATGTATAACAGGAGCAGTGATGACATGTCTAACAGGAGCAGTAATGACATGTATAACAGGAGCAGTGATGCCATGGTCTAAACAGGAGCAGTGAGACATGCTAACAGGAGCAGTAGTAATGACATGTCAACAAGGAGCGAGTGATGAACATGGTTTAACAGGAGCAGGTAATGCCATGTCAAACAGGAGCAGTGTGAACATGGTCTAACCAGGAGCCAGTGATGCCAATTGCCCATGTCTAAGCAGGAGCAGTGATGCCCAAATTCCATGTCTAACAGGAGCAGTGATGTCATGTCTAAACAGGAGCAGTGATTCATCATGTCTAACAGGACAGTGATGACATGTCTAACAGGAAGCAGGGATGCCATGTCTAACAGAGCATAAGGCCATGTCTAACAGGACAGTGATGGCATGGGTCTAAACAGGAGCAAGTGATGCCATGTCTAACAGGAGCAGTGATGCCATGTCTAACAGGAGCAGTGATGCCATGTCTAACAAAAGCTGAGACCGGCGCGGCGGCTCCGGTGGGCGGCGGCGGTGAAAGGTGAGTCTCGGCCGCCGCTGTGCCGGCCTCCTCGCGCTGCAGACCGTTCCAGTCACCGCTACCTTCCCAGACGGTCGGCCACTCCTCCCACGCCACGGCTGACCCCGCGTCACCAAAGGTCAACAAAGGTCACTCACGTCTGACGTCGTCCAACGCACCGGCTAGGTAACAGTCGTTAGACGTTGGATTGTGAAAGACTTGTTAGCGGTTGGTATAACTCCAAGATGGACTAGAAAATGACACGTCGGCCTCACCCAACAGACGTGAAAACGCAAGCAGTCCACAGACTTGAGAACGCCGCACCACAGCAGCAGCAGCAGCAAGCCCACAAGCAGCAGCAGCCCCACAGCAGCAGCAGCCCACAGACGTAAGAACGCCGCAGCCCACAGACTGAGAACCCGCAGCCCACAGACGAGGAACGCAGCAGCCCCACAGCAGCAGAAGCCCACAGCAGCAGCAGCCCCCACCAGACTGAGAAAAACGCCAGCCCAGCCCACAGAGCAGCAGCAGCCCACAGCAGCAGCAGCCCACAGCAGCAGCAGCCCACAGACTGAAAACGCAGCACCACAGACTGAGAACCCCGCAGGCCCACAGAACTGAGAAACGGGCCGCAGCCACAGACATGAGAACGCAGCACCCACAGCCAGCAGCAGCACCCCACAGGCAGCAGCAGCAGCCCAACAGCAGCACAGCAACCCACAGACTGAAAACGCCCGCAGCCCACAGACTGAGAACGCCGCAGCCCAACAGACTGAGAACGCAGCACCCCACAGGCAGCAGCAGCAGCCCACAGACTGAAAACGCAGCAAGTCCACAGACTGAGAACGCAGCAGCACCCCCACAGCAGGCCAGCAGCCCACAGCAGCAGCAGCAGCCCACAGCAGCAGCAGCCCACAGCAGCAGCAGCCCACAGACTGAGAACGCCGCAGCCCACAGACTGAGAACGCAGCAGCCCACAGCAGCAGCAGCACCCCACAGCAGCAGCAGCAGCCCACAGCAGCAGCAGCAGCCCACAGCAGCAGCAGCAGCCCACAGCAGCAGCAGCAGCACACCCACAGACTGAGAACGCAGCAGGTCCACAACATGAGAACGCAGCAGCACCCCACAGCACGCAGCATCCCCGCAGCTTAGCAAGCAGCCACATACTGAGAAACGCCCCCCCCCCCCGGCCCAGTCCACAGACTGGAGAACGCCGCAAGCCCACAGGGGACTGAGAACGCCGCAGCCCACAGCAGCAGCAGCAGGCCCACAGGCAAAGCAGCAGCCCACAGACTGAGAACGTACTCAGCAATGCGCATTGACCAGCCTACTTCTATGAAGCAATGGAAGACGCACCAGCGACCTGCTTGAAAGCAGCAAATTATTCGCCTGAAAGGTAGGTACACGTGGTTGTACGGCATGAAGACGTTAACACAGCTGTCAATAATGCAATATTGTAATAGTTGTCAGTAGTGCGAATCATAATACGCTATTCATGCATCAGTTAACAACGTTTTATTACGCTTTCAGAAGCCATTAACCTTCGTTAACTGCTGATGAAATAGACGACGATCAGCACATCCCAGCTCTCCCGGTCCCCTGTATCAGGGATTATCATGGGCTGGGTGCACCCATCGGTGCCCACTCAATTATTCCGATTGTCTGGGTTGGGTATGCATTTTTTAACTTTTCATGGGTACTGGGCGAGCATGGGTATGGCAATTTCAGAACAATGTCGCTAAGCGTTCTTTTTTACTTGACAACCAAATGTTTAACCAGGTAAATATGGTTTTTAAATGATATAGGACACTCAAACAATAACGTTGACAATTATATGACAACAATTAAATCGTAGTAAGTAATAGGCAGCAATAGATTTTAAAGTCATGTCTGATCTTAAGTCTGATCGCAATATGATAATGTTGACCGCAAAGTGTTCGATATGTCCAAATCAACAGCAACACACAGGTGCATGCTATTATTTCTCGTTAATATTATGAAAGTCAACATGCTAGGATAATTATTGCAAATTTTATGAAAATAATTATCTGCCTTATCTGAATGGGCCACAATGGGCATGGGTATCAATATTATTAATTGGAATGGGTCTCGTCTGGGTCTGGGCTTGGTGTTCATGCTTCGGCTGGGCTGGGCTTGGGGTTTGGGCACCCATGATAGTCTCTGGTCCCCATCCCATCAATCCTTCCCATCCCACCAACTATGACCACTGGGGCATTCTACGACAAAACGCAATTTTTTTCTTCCAAATTTGACACTCGACCATTTTTTTATTTTGATGAAAATTGGTGTAAATAGTAATCTTAGGCGCATAAAACGGCTGTCACCATCGTAGAAATCTCAGATCACTCGTTTTTGCATTATCACCTCGGGCATTTTGAGAAGTCACTAAGCAAGACTAACTTTGGTGAGTTGTAACTCGTACTTCGTGATTGCAGTTTTAAAAAATATATTGTTAACATAAAAAAGATATTAAAAATATTTTGGCTTTCGCAATAAAAAATCAACTTGTGACATCATTATTTTGAAATTTATTTTTTGGTCCTTTTTGGTTACCCCTAGCGCCTTCAAAGTCGGACATATTTTGAGGTCAAAACATCCTTGATCAATTGGCTTTCTGTAAACAAAATAAAATGGTGTGGTTCTTTTAATAAATATTGTGTTTATAATTTAAAATATTGTAAATGCAAGACAATTTTCAGCAGATTCTGCTTCCTGTCCTAAATACACTGAAACAAGTATTTACTAGACATGTGCTAGTTGACCAGTGCACTGCACAGTGGGGCCTTTTCCCGATTAGCCGGAATTAATTAATGACGGCCAAGCTGTCATCCGCAGTAAAACCAGCTGTGGCAAATCGGAAGAAGAAATAATTGTGCATGTTTTGAAAGCAAAAAATAAAAAATAAAAATAAAAATTAGGGGGGTTTGAAAATGGGGCACCGCCTCTGCTGAGCCGATTTTTTCAAAAAAATTGCACAACACGTGTAATTCAGTTTTAGGATAAATCACACAATTTCAAGACGCTAGGCGTAACGGTTTAGAAGCAGCAAGCGACAAACCAACGGGTTCTGCCCCGAGGAATAGACTTAACCTTGCAACTGTATGACCTCACATAACCTCACCATCCAATTGGCTGTAGCAAATCAAAGGGGTGAGTTGGGGGCACAGTTTCTGGGTCGGGACACGCATCATAAAAGAACATTCTGCGACTACGCTGGCCTTGTGTCTCGAAGCGTCCACCCGCCGTCAAACTTTATATAAAGTTACATTTACATATTGCATGTTATTTACATGCGCTTCCGTCAACAATCTTCAGGTTCGATCGCACTTTGCATATGCTTACCAAGGTTAACAGAGTAAACCAAACCAATGCCAGATTCGAAAAATTCAGCTATTTTTGGTTCCGGGCACTGCAGTTTGAAAGGAAAATCTCAACATTCACATTTGTCTTTCGGCAGGCTACGGGGCGAAAGGCAGGCTACGGGGCGAAAGGCAGGCTACAGGGCGAAAGGCAGGCTACGGGGCGAAAGGCAGGCTACGGGGCGAAAGGCATGCTACGGGCCGAAAGGCAGGCTCCGGGGAGAAAGGCAGGCTACGGGGCGAAAGGCAGGCTACGGGGCAAAAGGCAGGCTACGGGGCGAAAGGCAGGCTACGGGGCGAGAGGCAGGCTACGGGGCGAAAGGCAGGCTACGGGGCGAAAGGCCGGCCACTGTGCAGTGGAGGCGCACCCATAAACCCTTGATCGAGTATACTGAGAGAAAAATTTACTCTTGAAAACTCCTTTTGAGGGAGTTTCCATTTTTGACTCCCTAAAACTCCATCTGATCGGGGGAGTAACTCCATTTCTTAAACCTAGGGGATAGCAGCCACCCCTATAGGGGTGGCTGCTATCCCCTAGGTTTGTCGCAAATAACTCACGTAATTTGTAACCGATCGTGATGAAACTTTCAGTACCATACTTTTGAACAATGTGACAAACGATCTGAAAATTTCGAACTTCCAACTTTCATGACCCGTGATCTGTGACCTGTTTCTCAAAGTCATGTCAGGCGAAACTTGCGTCCCGTAGTATCAATCCTTGTTACATGTTTAGTTTCCGAGTGTTTGACGTTCAGGAGTAAATGCAAAGGTGTTTCCAGGTGACAGGTGTGTCTTCTGCTGAGAATGTGACCTCGACTGTCCTTTTCTGAGGTCAACCGAGGTCACTGACCTCCGATGACCTTCGATGACCTTTTGGGCTTCTGGCAGCTTTTAGGACAGTTTTTTTACGCTGATTTCAAATATTGGAGGCATTTGACATAGCTATATATTTAACTGGGGTCATGCGCTTACAAACGTCAACCAAGGTCACTGACCTCAGATGATCTGACATCACGTTTTTAGAATTTAGTAGTTTTTAGATCATTTTGTGACGCTGATTTCAAATTTTGCATGTAATAAGCATAATAAGATGTGTCTTTACCATTTTGACTCGATCAGTATTCAATTTTCACACATTTACGATTTGTGACATTTTGGTCTTTGACATGACCTCAGAGGTTTCCTATTGATGATGATGATTGTGGCTTAAGAGCGCCGCAACAAAATAGTTATATGGCGCTCATTAGAGAGAGAGGTTTCCTATTGACCCAGGACATTAAAATAATATGTGACTATGTCAATGGCTTCCTCTCGTCGCAAGCAACACGCTCGTTTTTTAATCGATCAATTAGAGGCGAAACGCTAGAGGGTCGTACCCACCCCCCCTTTACCCGGACACGCAGTAAATTTGCCCTACCCGGGAGAGGGTAAAGGCCTATCCAAAGTACAGACCCTATTCTTGCATTGCTTTGTAAGGCTCTCGTTGTCTAAAACACATACATGTTTTGTGTTCAAATGGTAACCAATTTACCATGCTAACCTACGCAGAGACTTACTTTGAACTTCTTACTAATATTTGCGTTATTACATACTTATGCAGGGGCGTCGCCACAGGGGGGACGGGGGGACACCGTCCTTCCAGCCTGACGGCTGGGGGGATTATCCCCTCCAGTTTCGGACAGTCTCCCCAGGCATTTATCTGCACTTCACTCGGAAACAATGCATTTTTTCAATATTTGATTTGGAACAGCATGCGTGCTCGGCCTTTTTCCCCCTTTGATTTTTTTTTTCTTGAAAGGGAATTTGGCAGCAATTCCAAACACCGTTTCGACAGCAAAAAGACATGAGGCCATGGCGGAAAATGGGCTCTGTTGGTTGTTTACTGGCACACTTTGTGTAATTTTCCTAATACAAATAGTGTCTGTCTGTTCTGTGCCTGTCTCTACCACATTTGCCTCTTTAGTCTTTTCTTTCCCACATGTTTTAAGCGTGGTTGAAATAAATATGGATATAAGAAGCTTCTTAAAAAAAGGTTGGTACATAATGAATCGAAAATGGATTGTGTTAACAATTAATAAGAAAAATAACAATTTATCGTCAAAATGCCTTTGCAGCGGTCAAAATCCAGCCATCCGCAGTAAAACAAACTGGAAAATTTCACACTGCTTTGCGGCAAGTTTCGTCATTGATTATACAAATTTGTCTTAGCCACTTAAAAATCTACAAGGCCGGAGGCCCACCGTCTATATTTCTGGGTTTTATCAGGCAAACCCGTAAAAATTTCAAGCCGCTTCGCGGCGCTTAATAATTTAAGTAGGTACCGAAATTCATATTGAAATGCTGCAAAGAAGCTTTTTTTCGTACATTTCAATTCTGACCCCCACTTAAAACTTCGGGACACCCCGCCAGTCGGTTGAGATTAACGTTAATTATACTTATATGTAATATTCCGGAGATTATGCTACAAAGTATTGCGCTTTTTGCGTTTTTTTTAATGCTTTTTAAGCTCTTATACCAAAAAAGGTGACGGCCCAAATCCGGGAGACAAAAATGGGGTGCCTTTTTGTCAAAAAAGTTGCCCCAAACCGACGGCTGGATCCACCAGTGTTCGTCCCCCCCCCCACTCAAAATATCGTGGCGACGCCCCTGTGCTTATGATACAGTTATAATTTAGCTGTATTCGTGCTTGATTTCCCGCATCAAACCAAGGCTGCCAAAGAAACGAAAACTTGAACACTTAGGCACGCCTAACCCTGCTTAAGCCAAAGTGTTTGGCTGAAAGTCTTGGCTACGACCAGTATACCGCCAATATTTTTGGCTTTTATCACGATAGCAATAAGTATAAATGGCTCTCGCTCTCACTCGCTCTGCTCTCANAACTAAGTATACCAACGCAAACGTGGGTCCTTCAGCTTACAAATACACCCTTAACCGAATTGCTAAACTTTATTTTTAATCATGTTTGAAACACTTGAAATATCGCTTACAATACTGATTTATGTTACTTCATATCCTCATTTACATCTAAGTCTACACAAAAAGTGATGCCAATTGACGTCAAGTTTTTGCTATGATGTATCACGCAAATATCATACCAAAGTGGTGCAAAAGGATTTTTCTGCTTCTGTCTGCTTCTCAGCGAGATATGGCAGTTTGAAGTTAGGCTTTTACCGGGCCGGCTGGCGCGGCTAGACACATTACGATGAAGACCGTTCCTCTTAGGTTTAGAGCGGACCCATCAAGGGCTATCTCGAGAGATTTTGATTTGTTGAGTCACATGGTTGCCATGGTACGGAAACCATGGTACGCCAGTGACATGAACGCAGTGGCTGCCATAACAAATGACACCTGTATGACGTCATGATGCGATAACAAATTGATTTTAACCCCGATAGTTTTTCGCCTGCGCTTCTAAACCGTTAGTCCTAGCGTTTTTAACTTTTAAAACTTTCCTAGGAATGATATTACCCGGTTGTGTTACGATTTTGAAGAAAAAAAACTTGCAGAGGTTGTTCCAGGCTCATGTTTTTGGGAGGCGTTTACAAATTTTGTGTGCGGCCGCAAGCTTCCTGCGTTTGTCTGCGGTAAAAAAGGCGTGTTAGAAAATTGTCATGCTATATACATCACACATCTTTGCAATTACATGTTTTGGAGCAGAGGCGCACTCAGGTACATACAATGGGGAGGCAATATTCCTCTGTTAAACTAGTCCAAACTTCAAATAGTAGATAATGAGAGGGCGTCTTGCACATGGGTGCCCCCCACGTGTTACCTGGATCCGCCTTGCTCAATATATTACATTTATCAAATAACAGCAAAACAGCCCACATGTGAAGTTCCTATTGTCCCCAAAAATCACGAACAGCACATTTGTTATAAAATCACAAATTTTGCATTCCTGAATACGCCTATGATTTGTCATTTTGGTAATTGTCCCTTTAATATCTTGAATACCATTACATTGAAAGCTCAAAAATGCTTTGGGCATGCAAATCGGTCGAATCACATGGCCTACAATGACGTTTAAAAAAAACTATATTCGTTGCCCTCCTGGCCCCCCATTTTTTTAAGAAAAAATCAAAAAAGTAAATAGAAAGTAAGATTCTTGTCATGAAAGAATCGATTGGTGTTCTTCCCATCGAAGATCGGCCCAGCGGTTTTCGATATCTTTGGGGAGAGGGGACGGAATCTGCCCCGCAGGTTAACGTAATTCTGGCCGCCCGCAGGGTTATTGTGGTTTAATTGATATTTTACAGAAAAATACATAGCAGATTCGAACTCAGCGCGTCAAGTTACCCCTGTAACCATAAAATAATCGCAGTTGTACCTTAAACTGAATTAAGAGGCCATTTTGAAGGCGATCCGTCCCATAGTGCAATGGCGCTGGTGTCGGGCGACCGGCTGTGGCCGGCTGGACTGACCCCTTGACGGTCAGTGCCCGCGCGGCGGGCCGCCGGATGAAGGGCCGGCCGGTGAGGCGGGCGGCCGGCCGGCCGAGACGGGGCGAGTCAGTGCCGGGCTTGCACCGCTTGAAAGCAGCTCGGGACTGTGTCGCTTAGTTGTTAACTGTCTGTTGTCTTTCTGAGCTATTATCTATATGTGTAAAGTCAATACACATCGCCTATATAACAGCAGGAACAGGGCGAAACCTAAAAATTGCATACTGTTAGATTCAATCATTTGACAGGCAACATGCTGGTTCTTACCGTGTTGCTCTACGTTATTGGCTAGAAGTTAAGAGGGTCCCCCTACGACGAATTGTGAGAAACGGTAAGGCGAGGGCTAAAATAAGTCAAGTTCAATTTAAAATAAGTCAACAACATCATCGGAATAATTGGCTTTATCATCGTTGTTTATATTTTAATTAAGAAAATACAACTTTAAAAATGACTTGCTTATTGATATTTCGGCCGCAAGGCCTTTTTCAAAATTAACACTACAGGTTTTTCATAATAAATGTCACTTTAAAATTAGCCTTAGGAAGACCAAAAATATGATCAAGCACGTGGATTTTTAGGTTTCATTGTCGCAAAAACGTTAAGTTTTTATGCGTGCAAAATCATCCCAAAGAATTTAATATATTGAAAGTTATAGGGCCTACAATATTGAGGCAAAATAAACGCTGCAACGCGTTCATTTTCAAAGCAACTGGAAGTTTTCGATTGTCCTCAGCACTGAGAGAAAAGTTACTCTTGGAAACGCCTTTTGAGGAGTTTCCATTTTTGACTCCCTAAAAACTCCATCACTGGTCGGGAGTAAACCCTTTTTTACACTCTATAAACCGCTTTTTCTTACAACACTCCCATGTTGGTTACTCCCCTGGAAACTCCGTCTTGAACTCCCCTCAATCTTGCCTACTCCTTTTCCAAAATCTGCGTAATCCCGTCACTTATCCATATAACTTCTTCCTACTACTCCTCTAAACCCTGTAACCCCCTTCAAACTCCGCATTAATTCCGTCGCTACTCTATTGAACTCCCCACTATTCCCCTACAAAAACTATGCATAAACTCCCGTCGCTACTCCATTTAACTCCCTCTGCTACTTACTCCCCTGCAACTCAATAAAACTCCCTTGCACAAATATGTTTCTGTTGTTTGTGTGTTGAATGAAGCCTGCACGCGCAGGCTTCATTCATCTTTGTACTCGCCTGCACTTCTACTTGCACAACAAAAACGTTCTCAGCAATAGGTTCTTTGTATTGCAACACAAACAAGGCAAGCACAAGACGGCAAGGCGATATGTAGGCAAAACCAAGGTGATTTCTTTGCAAAAAACAAGACACATGGGTACGCCAGAAACTACCAAGGCGTCCATTCCATGACAAACTTCTNTATTGCAACCAAAGAAGGCAACACAGACGGCTAGGCGATATGTAAGCAAAACAAGGTGGATTTCTTGCAAAAACAAGAGACATGGGTACGTAGAAACTACCAAGGCGTCCATTCCATGACAAACTTCTATGAGCATGAGCACATTGGGCTATACACTGGACATTAAGCGAATATATCTAACGCTGGACCAGGCGCGGATCCAGGATTTCGGCTTCAGGGGGGGGCGCAAAACAAAAAATTGCCACCTCCAGGTGCGCTACGGGTGCGCCATAGGCGAGACCGGCTCAAGGGGGGGGGGTTTGCACGCGCCCCTGGATCTGCGCTGCACTGGCCCACAGCACTTGCCGTCTCGGAAGAAGGACATGAGCCCCTGTGGTGCAAGAAGTCGGCCAGCCTTTGTCTCTTGAATCGTTTGCCATTCGCAGTCCACCCTTCTTTTCGGAGGAATCCTCTTCGCCTTCCTTTGACTCCATGGTCTACCACCATCCCCGCTACTCACTTCACGATACTGATGAACCTGAAGAGAGGAGTGAAACCAGTTGAATGCTCTACGTACCAGACGTGCCGCATCATGGCACCTGCGCGACAATCTGCGATTGCTTTGTTGACCGGCCTGGTACTTGCGATGTCTTTCAGCAGTAAGAAGGTCATTCACTGGAGTATTTAACTGCTCAGGATCTCTTGAACGTACTTAGCAATGTACCGGTCGAGGCGAACCAGGCAATTTGATCAGTGCCGGCTTCTGTGAGGTGTAAGGCCGGAACTCAACCCGGAACAGCCATATCTTCAGCGAGTACAAAACCTTGGCCATCCAGCGAGCCATATGCATCGCACCCAAGCCTTGAAGTTCGTGCCGTTGGGAGGCTGACTAACGAGGAAGGTGAAGGCTAGTTCTAGGAACTCCTTGCAGTCGTACCTCACGTGTGATTCCTCCAAAGCGGACTGGACAAATTCCAGCGCCTTCGTGACTAGTTCCGGGAATCTATCAGTGACATCTCGCATTAAGGTGTCAGTGTTTCCGGCTTGGAATGCATCGTGATCAACAAAAGACCATTTTCCTTGAACCGCCTGAACAGCCCAACATCAGGGCCACTGGAGGCACCAAACATCTTCTGAAGACGTCCCCGATGAGAACCTAGCCACGTTATGCACAGGGCGAAGAGTAAAAGGTCTTGTCCAGGGCAGCCTCTATCCTGATGCACGCTCCACCACTCGCCCAGTGTTACTGCAATTGTGTTATAGCTCATTCCCACGATATTTCAGTCAAGGTTCCAGTCCCTCAGCGTCTTCACGACTGCATTTACTTGTTTCTCGCCTGTACTGGCTGCGATCTTCGGAATTTCAAGCAGCTGAGCTGTTACTCCCGGTCGGGGGATATCTTTCCCCGACACAAGGATTGCCAGCCTGTCCACCTTCTCAGTTCCAGTCAATGCAGGCAGAAGCTTAGAGTCCCAATGAACAACGACCTGCTCAAAGCCCGAAGTGGCTACTTGCTCNTGTGCACTATCTCTCTAGCTGAGGGAGATAGCATTAAAAGGCATGTTTTGAGGGAGAAGTCAGGGCGGGTCTGTACCCAGATGGGCAGGACGCTGGACGTGGTCGGCCGGCAGGCAGGGCCCGGGAGGAGGTGGCCCAGATGCGGCTCTGTCCGCCCGGCGGCGAAAGTGCGCTACTGCCGCCGGCTGAGTGAAGCTTCATAGACGGAGCGCAGCGGCCGAGGGAGTTCAGTCACAGTTCCGCCGCCACCCCGACCACCTCCTCTGAGCAGCTGGACCGCCTCCTCTGGAGCAGCTGGACCGCCTCCTCTGGGCAGCTGGACCGCCTCCTCTGGGCAGCTGGACCGGTGCAGCACCAACATGAAGCTCCATCGACTGTCACCGCTGCCGCCGCTGCTGCTGATGGTGCTGACGGTGCTGACGGTGCTGACCCAGCTCAGCTCTGCCCAGCTACCATTCCTCGGTCACTGTCCAGCGCCTCCGGTCGTGAAGCACTTCAACACCTACAACTACATGGGCAAGTGGTACGAGCACAGTCGCTACTTCAGTCTGCCGAAGCTGGGCAGCAAGTGCACGCACGCCATCTACACAGACCAGGGCTACGGCCGGATCGGCGTCGAGGACCAGCAGGTGAAGCTGCTGACGGGGAAGCTGAACAGCGTGGTGGGCGTGGCTCGGGTCGTGGACCCGCACCACTCTGGCCGGCTGCGGCTGGTCGTCAGCAACCTGCCCAGCCTCGGCAGCGGTGCCAACTACAACGTCATCGAGACCGACTACCAGAACTACGCCGTCGTCTGGTCCTGCAGCGGCTTCAAACTGTTCAACACACAGAGTCTGCAGGTCCTCACCAGAGAGAGACACCCGGACCCGTACCTCATCAGGGACCTGTACAAGCGACTGAGCTACTACGGTCTGAATGTGAGCAAGCTGAAGAAGAACAACCAGAATGACTGTCCGTATGGGTACTGAAGTGAAGTTGCCGCAGCACGAGTGCCGTAGGTCGCGAATGTATAAAGGTGGTGTGATTGTGCACGGAGCATGTCGCAGGAGACATGGTTTTCAAAGTGCGCTGTTGTCTTTACGGGTGATGATCATGTGCGATTGTGCGCGGGCCAGCAAGTGTACCACTGCGGGACTGTCAGCTAGCAGAGTGACAGTTAGTTAAGTGACAGTTTGGTCTGTGACAGTGTTGGAAGAGGGGCATTTTGGTGCTCCTGTCGTTGGAAAAGTCCCATTGCGGTTGACGGATCTGCCAGTGGACAGCGTTTGTGCGGTGCCTCGCGAGTAGCAGATGCAGAAGAACGTTGTACCGATGACAAGCAGTCTAGTTGTCTCTGCTACTGTGACGATAGTATATCCGACATTGCGAATGATTGAGGAGGGTGCTATGGTGAATTGTTCATTAAGCGGGGCGCAGAAGGATCGCATACTTTCAGAGAGCTTAAAGTACAAACCCAGCACAGTGCATGCCTTTTTGACTATTGTTTTCGCTTCATGACGCTGCTGTTTTCAGTTGATCATTTATCTTCGGCCATTGATGCTTAATCAAATACCAATGTTTATGGTGCTTAGTTGTTTGGACTTCTAAATCTTATGGCTCATGTTTGGCAGGACTCTGGTCAACTTCGATGTGTGGACGTATGAATTGAATGTGTTTCTATTAATCCAAGATATGACTGACGTATTTGCGGCGTAAGAAGTGTTCAGTTAAGTCATACAATGTTGGCATTGCATTTATACCAAAAACTTTACATATGTAGCCTTCGCAGTGAGTGATTTCGCTTTCTTTGCAAATACATGTTTGGCAAACTGCTAACGTAGCATGTAAGCCCACTGCACTACTGGCAACATCATGATGCGCATTTATATGCTATCTATCAGATGTTCGTTACTGCACAATACAACATACAACTGCTGGCCTGTTTTGACTTCTTATAACATTTCAGTCTGAGGATCCGATGAGCTTTGAAGGGTGGGTCACAGGTACTTGGATAAGATTGACCAGATCTGTTTTGTATGTCATGTATTTATGTCATTTAAAGTAAACCGATCCACGATTGTCCATGTAAGAGTCTTTGAGCAGATCCACGACGATAGGTATACTTTTCGATAGAACGTTATCAAAGCACAGCGCCTTTTTCTCATATTTGCATTCGCATCTTCCGAAATAAACAATTATGTTGTTCCTGTCAAACAAAATGTTGAACTGCTGTTGACATTCCTTTGTCAAGTAATACATCAAGTAAAGCATATTTTTTAGTAAGATGGCTAATATAATGCATACGGTACTTGTAACATAATCCATTCAGCTCAACTTCTATGTATATGAAGAGTTAAACAACATATTTAACATAAAATAAGTAACAGTATTGACGAGGCCTCAACAGTAATTTGACTGTGTTTAGCATCGTCGCTTGTTCCCTTTAATTTTTTAATTTGAAATAATTGTTACACACATTAAGAAGGAGCCAGGAACCATATCGTACAAGAGTGCTCGAGTGTTTTATGAACTTGTATTACAACCAGAGGTTATTTTAACCCTAGAACCGACGGGGGTCTGAGCCAACTTAGAACCGACGGGGGGCGGATAACCGCCCCCCCCCCCAGAGATCTAGAAAACTACGCAACGTAGCGAGGAGCAGAAAACGGCATGAGGTAGGCCGTGACAAGTACTAGCGAAAATACTTAGCTGTTTTTTGATCAGGCCAATATTGAGGTCACCAGAGGTCAAAAAAGGTCAAATTTTTCCATATTTCGAGTAAATGAGCACTGCTTCCACATATCCGGGATATCTCAGTACAACATAGCTCAAGATCGTCCGAAAAAAGCAGCTGCAATGCTCTTGAAACACTCTTTCAGCCAAATGTCCTCAGTTTCAGATAGTTCAATAGTTAAGCTCCAGAGGTCAGCGAATGTCATAATGCTTAATTTTACTGAAAACAAAATTATGTTAATAACTTCTACAGTTTTTAGGTAGAGCAGTCATTTTGCCACATCGTGTTTCTCACATCACGGCGCATCGGAACCATATATCGTATGATTAGCTAGTGTCAAACTTGGAAAATTGACCTGGACCTGACCTGAGGTCATTTCAAGTCAGCAAATCCTGTATCTGTCTATCGATGAGGTTGACAAGAGAAACAGAATGGTGAAACCACAGTAACTCTATCTTCTAGAAACATTGGTTAATTGTACAAAAACCATAATGACCTTTTGGCACATTGGATTTGGACCTTAACAGGTCGCGAAAGAACAAAACAACTTGCATTTCTTATATTTTGCTTCAGAATAGTGATTAGGGATGGATAACTGACCACATTTAGTAGGTTTTGTTTCATTTGGCGCATTTACAATTTTCTCCCATAGACTTAATATGGCGAGGTCTCAAAAATTGACATGACCCTCAGGTTCACCGAATACAAAAATCAAGATATACGAACTGTGATATCAAAGGCTTCCATTGCACACTGTGAGTTTTCAAACTGTTTTGGTTCACCACTGTGGGCTTCGGCAAGATTGTTCAACTTACAAAAACGTGACAAAAAGTGACTTGAGGTCAGGTCATTTAATGTGACCTGACAACGTGACCTTGAAAGTTAGGAATACAATTTTTAAGGGTGGGTAATTGATGCCCAAACAGCTATACAAAATATGGCGACGCTACGCGCCGCCGTTTTTCCGCTAGTCCGGAAAAACCTGGAGGGCGGATATCCGCCCCCCCCGTCAGTTCTAGGGTTAAATTAATAAAATTATTGGAATTATTTGACATTACTTGAAATATTACTATTTTAAATATCATCTATTTAAATATAAGATATTATTCTGTTATATATTTTGAAATGCATGTATCATACCGATTATATCTTACATTTGAAATACCCGTTTTTAATCGATTATCTAAATATTTATAATTAGATCAAAATGTTGTCTGTATCCTATCCATTAACCCGCGCCCGACTGGGCCTCTGCATTTCCTTCGCCCGATGGGGTGTTTGAACACCCCCCTCTTAACTCGGTCCAATGGCACGTTAGACCAAACAAAGACATTGTTCGAACCGTTATCAAAAATCATTTCGAAACTATTTCAGACTTTTTCTCGCTCAACGTCCAAACTCAGGTCACTAAGAGGTCTCGAAGGTCAAATCAAGTTTTAGGACTCGCTCCAGAACCCCCAAATATTCGGAACTATGCTATTCTTAGAAACCAACGGTTAAAACTATCGCTAGCCATTTAATTTGCAAATCGCATATTATTGTTCCTTAAAATTGACCTCGGTCCAAATAGTTTTAGGCTCTATAGAGTCATTTAAAGTCAAAAAGCTGATTTTGCGCAAAATGTTTTTTCGTGAATACTTAAAAACTTACCAACAAAGATAACGCATTTACTGTTTACATTCATGTGTTTGTCTCGTCAAGGCACTTTGAAATATGTTTAAATTGATTCATGTTTAGGTCAATTTGAAAAAATGACTCAGGTCCAGGTCAAGTGGTTGACCCAAGTAAGGTCATGTTTTGCCATATCAGTAGAGTGATCTTGACGGAGACAACACACTGGTGAAGTTGCAGTTTCTCTATCTCATTATTGCCAGAGTTTTATTGACCAAAAGGTGTTGGTGACTCGGATGACCTCAGATGACCCCATTAGTTTCCCAGAGAAAACCTGCCTTCGATCATGCATAATTCTATGGATAACATCATTATAGGAAGGAAATGGGACTGATATTCGTCGACAAGAAAGCATTTGATTATTTCTCCAATTACTATAATGGGGAGATCGCAAAAATTGGACCCGACCTAAGGTCACCGATTTACAAAAAATCCAAAATAGGCATTTTTGTAGATACTTAATTGATTAATGTAATCCTGAAGTTGTAATATCGATCCCTTAAAACTTGTTATTATGGCCGACCGCAAACGTTTTTGTAGTAGGGTCACCTTGACTGACTGGTGACCTGACACTGACCTGACACGGAAACTTTGAATTTTCGGCAAAATGTCCGGAAGAATCAGTGAATAGTTATGCAAAAATTTTGGCGGCGCTACGGCGCCGCTGTTTTTTCGTTATCTTGATAAAACATGAGGCGGGGGCCTCGGGTATAAACCCATTCCCTGCGGGGGTTAGGGCAGATTCTGCCCTCCTGGTATTTTTCGCCCCGCGCTTTCTGAACCGTTTACGTCTATCGTCTTGGAAACTTTCGGACTTTTCCTAAATATGGAATGACGCGTGTTCTGTGAAAAAGTTGAAAAAACCATTGCATGAATGACGCGTGTTCTGTCAAAATTTGGAAAAAATCGGCCCAGCAGAGCGGCTCCAGGGTCATGTTTTTTGAGAGGTCGTTTACGAATGCGGGTTGTGCGGCGCATACTTCCTTCGTAGTTTGCGGTGGAATAAAAGCTTCAGAAACTAACTCGACTGCTTTGTACATCATACATAATTAGAGTATACATATTTTTGGGGCAGAGGTGCACTCAGGTACATAAAATGGGAGGCGATATTCTCTGTCAATTTAGGCCCAACTTCAAATAAGCAAGATGATAAAGGCGTTCCGCACATTCCCTCTCAGTTTGTTTACCTGAATCCGCTTATGCACATTTTTTTACATTTAACAAATTACCAGTAACAAAGCCCACCATGTGACGTCCACGGGTCCCCAACTCTAAGGAAAAGCACTATTTTGTATCCAAATTCACCCCATTTTTTATCCCTGAGTACGCCTATGATTTTTCCATTTTGTACTTTGTCCCTTTCACACATTGAAAGAGGCATAACATTGGGAGCTCGCCTAGTTGCGCTGGCCTGACTCACCACCGATTCGTGCAATTCCTGGTTGGCCGGGAGAATTTAGAGACGAAAAGTTGTACGTGCCCGACATATCGACACGGTCCGCCCCCGCCTCGCTGACGTCACCTGGGCCTTGAGTCACCTGTCACCTTGGCCCCACCCTGGCGGGTTTTTCACCCGCTGCCACGGTCCGCAGTCATTCAGTCAGAGCAATAGCGAGCGCCGGAAGCGCTCGAACCAGGCTGGCAAACTTATGAGTAGGTCAGAAAGACCAGAGCTCTCCCACTGGAGATCAGAGGGCGGACTACCAACCTACCACCAGATGCGTAGTTACTACCTCACGTGGGTAGTAGTGGTAGCACAGCGATTTTTGGATTAGTGGGTAGTTTTCGGTAACAATAATGTTCATAAAACTGAACAGAATTTGAAGAAAAACGGGGATTATTGAATGCGAATTTGGGAGCTTTAACAATATAAGCACCTCAGTTAGGTGAGCAGAGCTTCAATTACAAAAACAGTTAAGCACCTAAAACATGAAATATTAATGGTAGACATTAAAGATATTGGACAATTTTCTTTGAGGGTCTGCGGGTAGCTGGTGGCCTTATACGGTCATGTGGTTAGTAGTGGGTAGTTGAAGTCGGGGTTTGGCGGGTCGGGTCGAGGTAGCCACAAGCCTGGAAAGTTGGACCTCTAGTGTCCCATTTCATGTTATCCCCGGACACAAGTTTTAGACCATTGCTGGTGAACCATGTGACGTCACAGAGGTTAAAGTTTCAAAAAATGGTGATTTTTGCAGATTTGACCCTTTCATGACCTTTTCAACCTTAAGATATTGGACAAAGGTCATCTAATTTTAAAGATTGTAGATCATGACAGGACCTACATAACCTGTAAGTTGTATTGCTCTAGCTCTCATACTTTCTGAGATCTCAGGGGGGGGGGCACTAAATTGCCTCCCCTCTCCAGGGCGTGTTAGTGGGATACCTCTCTCCAGTGCGCGTTCTAACACGCCCCCTAGAGGGCCTCTGAGAAAAACAGCCCTGGAGGGGGCGTATTTCGCCCCTCGCCCTATGATCTCGAAAACCACACAACGTAACGAAAAGCAGAAAACAGAGTTAGATAGCTCGAGACAAGCTCCATCGAAGGTATATTGGTCTTTTTTAGGTCAGGTCAATAACAAGGTCACCTAAGGTCATCAAAGATCAGATTTTCCAGATTTAGGACTTCGGTCAAGTTACCCCCAATTATCTCAGACACTAGGATAGCTGGGAGCAAACGGAAAAAGCTATTGAAAGCTCGCAAAATTTGGAATCGACCTGGTTGTCCTCCAATTTGAGCTCAGGTGAAAATGTTAGACTCCAAAAGGTCGAATAGGACATTTTTACAAAGAAGTGTTCTGCTAATCACTTTTTAACTAATGAAGATAAATTAATTATTTTGACGCCAATATGTTTGTCTCGTCCAGGCGTTTCGAATGATATTCGTTTTCACATGTGAGGTCATTTGGAAAATTTGACCTTAGGCCAGGTCAAGGTCAAGTGATGACCCAAGTAGATCATGTTGCATATTGTGAGCCATGTCTTAACGAGACAAACACATTGGTACCGTTTTCACGCCTCTATCTTTATTCTGTCGATATTGATTGACAAACAAGTGTTGGTGGTCACAAAATTCACCATGAGGCATGATCTTAGGTAACCGATATAAGAAATCTGAGTTTAACAATTGTAGGTATCAATGTCATTGATTGACATTGATACCTCATGACATCCTGCAAGTTTGCAACCGATCGCTTTGAAACTGTTTCTGCATACCACCGAACACTTTTTGAAGGTGAGGTTATCACGGGACCTGGTCTGGTGACCTGACTTACAATGGCCCGAGGCCAAGAAGTTAATATAGTGTGGTTAGTTTTTTATAACAGGTATGCAGAAAACGGCGGCGCTGCGTGCCGCTGTTTTCCTGCTATTGTCTAAAAACCGGAGGGGCGGGCATATTTCGCCACCCCCTCCAGGGTGCGTGTTAGATTAAAACAATATGGCGTTGATTACATCGCACTCGCAGTGGGTAATCCTGAATTAAGGCAAGGTTAGAGAAATACAGGACGTCTGGGGTCCCAGGACAAACAATCTTTAAGTGGCTGTCAGCCAATCAGTGGCGGCACTTGCATAGACCCCATTTGCATATTCAAAACTAAGTTGCTTGAAAATAAATAAGTGTTGGAGAAATAGTCCGAATTAGTTATAATATGAATTAGCTGCCGAAGATAATGGCTATCTACGTTCAAAACCCATATATCGGTGAAACTTTCCCTTTAATTGACGGAAGGATTTGGACGAGGGGTTAGAATGGAAAGAGTTTTTCGGACCTTCATCCTCGTCTAACACAACTCAGACGAGGATGAAAGTCCGAAAAACTCTTTCCATTCCCTTTAATGAAACACCCTGTATGATAGTGCAGGGAAACGTCTCGTGATTCAGACCGCACTGCAAGTACCCGACAGTCGCCTTTCAGTGGTCCTCGATGGCTCTGGGTAGGGTCCAGTCATTGACATATATAGGTATAGACGAACTGCTCCATCCCGGTAGCCGTTCCCATCAGGCGCCGCTAGCGCCGCAGCGGAGAGGACGTCAGATGGGCGAGAGCTAGCGCTACAATGCTTTTTCGATGGCGGAGGGGCGGTATTTGTCGGCCTGCAACTTAAAAACTGCGTGAGCTAACGCATTGGAAAATGTTTGAGGATGTAGAGACACTCATGATGTATAACTTGGTACAGCAATATTCAACCTGAATGTTCAAGCGGATATTGTCAAATATCGCCCATGTCGCCTCAACCGGGAACGGCTGCCGGGCGGCGCAGCAGCTGGAGTAGTTCGTTTATACATATAGAGGTCAATGGGTCCAGTGGCGGGCGATTATGGCTGTTTACTACTGCTGGAGTGTTTACCTCCCACAGTCTGACGTGTTTACCCATCCAGCAGATCCCGGTTCACTTCCCCTCGCTTTCCCTCGTCTTCGGAAGAATACCACAGCCGCAGATCCGGGTTCTCAATGAACACAGAGGAGGGAGCTTTCACTGCATGTAAGGGTGCTCACTGCTCAGTTCAGTGACTCACAGCTACTGATCGAAACGTGTGCGGTGTCAGATGGTTCAAATGAGCTGTCACATTTACTGTGACGGTATGGCGGTCAATGATAGCAGCTGACTGCCGGGCCAGATGGGCTGTCGCGGAAAACCTGAATGGTCGATGCTAACAAAGCATACATATGACATATCGCTTGTCCAATGTAAGAATCAACACATGGCAAAGTTAGTGCAATGGTTCTACTTCTGGCGCTATGCCTATTATGGTTTAGTCATTGGACAATGACGGCGTAGTTAATAATGCATAGGTGTGTACATATGTGCATACATACAAGCATGCTCAATATGACCTTTTGTTTAGAAGATAAAGTGTTCTTCATAAAGCTAAGTATTCCTTTCGAACCGTCCAAATTGCCGTGCTGTTTTCGAGCCGTTCAAAATTGAGTCATGAACCAATTTTGTATTGTTATTCAGCATTGCCATATATTCCGAAACATGCTAGAAGCGTAGATGTTTGCAAATACAATAATCAGCATCTGAGTGCCCTCTTTTCAGAGGTTAAGTTTTAACGCTAAATAATAATACTTGCTTGCCTGGCTGCTTGTCATCAACGGTTGCTGTTATTTGCAGGGCACATCACAGGGATCACACTGTAAACATGTCATAGATTATGAAAACTGATCCATCTTGTTCAGTGCCTGCTGGCTTAACCATGGTCAAACCAGCTTTATAAAGACACATGTTACGAAAAGACCGTATGTTCTCACAATTCCGTGGCCTAAAATTCCCTGTTAAGCCCTAGATTGTGATCTCATGGTGCCACATATACCAGTACCAGGTTTATTGTATGATTATTATCCCTCGAGGTGCAATTCTGCAATGGGTACTGTCATCTATTCAATCTTGTATGCAATCGTTTGACTGTCCCAGGATCAACATTAACCAATATTACTATCGCAACGCTTATTTATCAAACGAAATTTGACCATGTGTAGATGGAAAAGATCTTGCAAGCTTCTGCCCTTATTTATGTGCGTAGTACAGTAATATGACAGTTGTGTAAAATAGTGTACAGCAGTGTACGACATCTGTCTTGCATTCTTTTTAGCTTTCATTTGCTAAGACTTTCATTCCTGAATTCATAAACTAAATGAGTTCCTGGCAGACTTAAATCCATTTTTTGAAAACATTCCACAGTACACTCGACTACCGTTCAACGGACTAGCAAGCGCCGGTGATGGGTCAATCATTATAACGACCAATTATCGGAAACTGTGCATGCTCATGCGCATTGCATATGCAGATGCACACTTAGAGCTCCTCAAGCTGATTTAGAGCCCTTTAGGCCAACTGAGGTCTTTCAAGCCAAACGAATCCCCCTCAAGCTGACCGAAGGCCTCAACGGGCCAACAGAGGGCCCCTTCAGGCTGAAAGAAGGTCCTCAGGCACATGACTTCCAAAGCCGACTAGGGCCCTTCAAGCTGGCCAAAGCCTCAAATCGACTAAATGCTTCCTCACAGGCCGACAAAGGGCCCTTTAAGCCGACAGAGGGCCCCTCAGGCCGACAGAGAGCCCCTGAGACCGACAGAGGGCCCCTGAAACCAGTAGTGGTCGCAAGACGGCCATCCCTCAAGGCCCATGATGGGGGCCAACATATATCCCCCCCAAGTCACTTGGAGCCCAGGTAGACCCGAAGGACCCGCCTGGGCTTGAGGTAAGAGTGGGCCCTCAGGAGGTCGGAGAGGGCCTTCAGAAAGCCAGAGGAGGCCCACTGGTAGCCAGAATGGTCCCCCGGAGGCTGGAGTGGGCCCTACGAGGGACAGGGTTCCATCTGGAGGCTACAGCGGCCCCTGTGGAGGTCAGAGTGGGACCCTTGGATCCAGATAGGATCCTCAGGAATCCAAAGGGGCCTTTGATGGTGAATGTGATCCCTCTGGAAGTCAGAATGGTGGTCCTCCTGTAGGTCAAAATGCCAGAAGGGCCCAATGATATATAAATGGGGCCCTATGGAGGCTGGAGATGACCCTAAGAAGGCCAGAGGGGCCCACTGGAGACCAGACAGGGCCATCTGGAGGTCAGAGCTGGCCCTCTAGGAGCTGAAGTGGGCCCTCTAGAGTTGGTGACAGCGGTGAGCCCTCTAGAGGCGGAGGTCAGAGTTGTCGCCCTATGTAGGTCAGAGTGTGCTTTCTGGAGAACAAACGGGCCTTCTGGAAGCCGGAGACGGCCCTTTGGAGGTCGGAATGAGCCCTTTGAAGGCGAGAGGGGACATCGTGAACCCAGAGGATCCCTCTAAAGACCAGCTGAACCCCAGAGTGGGTCATGTAGAGGTCGGAGTGGGCCCACTGGAGGCCAGAGGGTGGTCAATTTGTATCCGGAGGAGCCCTCCGGATGCTAGATAGGGCCCTTTGGAAACCAGATCGTGCTTGCTTGTCTGCTAGTTGACCGGAAGTGTGGACCACTAAGCGGATCCAGGGGGGACGGTCAGGGCGTTAGCCCCCCCATATTGCCTGAAATGACGAAATTGTTGACATATATTCACTGTAGAGGAATCTAAAAACTTCTACTAAGGCATATCCGTCTTAAACCGTTCAGTAAGGAACAAGAGCCAAACTCCGATGAGTTTTTCGGAATATTATGAAACTTTTTTTAATTTAGCCCCCCCCCATGCCCAGGTTCTGGATCCGCCAGTGGTGTGGACTGTGCACGATCCGTGTTCGGTCCTGTTGGTCTTTGTTTCTGTATCATGATTCGAGTTCAGAAACCGTAATGGCTTTGAGAATGACTCTCGGTCGTACATGGAAGGACTCCGCTTGATCTCACCAGTAGTGCACCTTCTTGCTAATAGTACATGATTATCGTTTTCAATGTCTGTGTTGCCTACTTAGGCGCTGTGGATCATGGGCAATGGGAATGGTAATTGGTAGCCCGAACATGTTGCCAAAAATGGCTTTAAAGTATTCAGGATTTGATCAAATTAAAAACCGAAGTTAGAATAGTTGTCAAAAATTGTTTACTCCATATGAATCCACTCTGGCAATTTTCGAAATAAGATTTTATCTCTCACAAAACTGATGATATGCATAATGACCGCCCGAACTTGTTGGCGAAAAATGAATTGAAAACAGTCAGGAATTAAACTTATGTAAAAGACTAAACGATTTAGAAGTTGTTAAGAACTCTGCACTGCAGTGCATACTAATCAATCCTCTCAATTATCAAAATCCAGAATTGTTCATTTCCGCTTTGCTAACGACTATGTCTAATGGACACTTATGTAGTGCCGATTCGCTTCATCCCTTATATAAATTTCTGAGACCTATATTTCTCCAGATGTGAAGCGATCCTATTCAGTAAAGGCAGAATGGGCACCTGGAAGGTTGAGCGGGAACATGCATATTTGAGAAATGTATACGACCGAAGGGTGCATCCTCCCATCCTGTCCTTAACGCAACTTATAATGCTCTTTCGTCATATTTCCATTTTTGCTGCGGCGATGGGGGTCACCGCTGATGATCGGCAAGTGCGCGATGTCAAGTGATTCGAGTGAGGTCAATTTCCCGTGGCTTCGCGGCTGTCACTGGTTAAGTGGCTGCCTTCCGGGCTGCGGCTCACAAGTGGCTGCCTTCCGGGTCAACTTGGTCGGTCATCGAATGGCAGAATGGTTGGCCGCTGATACCAAGAACGCTAGGTATCGTCCAATATTAAGTCAATAAAGGGCGAAGAACTAACTGGACATGCCACATGATTGCTTCTTGATCAGATTGTTCTTAATGCGATGCATTTGCTCTCGATTTCCATATAGTGATCGTGATGCTATCACTACTGATCAAGTAGGCAGCGGGTGGGTTAAATAGCCGGTGTTTTATCTAACCAATAACTGCAGCGACTCTCAAGACGGCAGTCGAAAGCTCTTAACCCGCGCACTGCAGGGGGGTTGATTTCCGTCGCCCCTCAAGGTTTTCAAGAGTAGCGGACAAACGGCGGCGTGCAGCGCCGCCAAAATTCTTACACCTGTTTGGATATCAATTACTCACACTTTGGAAAAGTTTTGACTTGAGGTCATCTCAGGTCAGGTCACAAGTTCATGTCAAGTGACCTTACCTTCAAAAATGTTTGTGCTCGTGCCAAAGCCACAGTCTTTTTCCGAAATGTTTAAAACTTGCAGGAGTTCATACGGATAGCATTACCTACAATTCGTTAATCTGGGATTTTTTGTATCGATGACCAAAGGTCAGGTCAATTTCTTGACCTCCCCATTATAAGTGAATGGGAAAATAATCAAAGGCTTCCTATTTAGAAAATATGCATTGGATCATGCTAATTATTTCAGAATCATGTTATTTTAGCTCATTCTGGATGACCGAGGTGCGATTGTTTCTCAGAAGATCGTTATACAAGCGTCATCTGGAGTCATCTGAAGGTCATCTGAGGTCCATCGGCAGATGATCTTTGCTAATAACTTTTGATTATAAAAGAGATAGAGACGAGTCAATTAGACGCCACTGTGTTCGTCATCGTCTGGCCTGCATTGCACAAATGCAATATGACCAACCTGGGATCACCAAATGACCTTGCCTGAGGTCAATTTTGAAGTTGACCCTTAAACAGGTACCGTGTTATATCTTATAAAGCGCCTCGATGAGACAAACAACGATGGCGTTCAAACATTATTTTTCCTATCTTTGTTAGATTGAAATGCTAATTCACGAAAAAACTGGCCTTAGCATAAAGATAACCTTGTTTGACCATTTAATGACCTCTGGAGCCTAAATCTATTAATTGAGCTCAAATTTGGAGACATAGATGCGCATTACCAATTAAAATACTATCTCTTTGTTTTATTTGTAATCGTTTGTCCTAGCTATAATAGTTTCCGAGATATTCTGGGTTTCTGGAAAAGAGTCCTAAACACCTGAAAAATCTGACTTTGTGACACTGGTAGACCTCAATGCTGACCGATTCCAAAAAAGACTCAAATCTTTCGATAGGCTTGTCTAGAGCCTATATAATGCCGTTTTTCGCTTGTCGCTACGTTGCGTAGTTTTCGAGATCTCACGGGGGCGGAAATCACCCCCACCCCCTGCAGTTCATGTTTGGCGCGAACCCCCTGCAGTGCGCGGGTTAATGATAACATCCAAATTCCAAGGTATACACGACATTTTCGAAATAAAGTCACATGTCAGTTCACGGTCAGGTGAAAGGTAAAAATGGAGATATTTTAGTTTTGGGCCATATCTTATATCCAAAGACTTAGATTGAGACTATTTTTGCACAAACTGCTCTCAAAGGTGTTTTGAATCTCTCGCATTAAGCAAAAGTGAAATTGTAATAAAAGGTCAAGGGCAACATTGGATCACTAAACGTCTCTGTTGTCAAGAGGTCTACGAAAGTCATGCAACACATGTTTTATGTTTCTTTTTTACACGTATAATTCGATAGTAGGAGCCATTTTGACAACCTGACACTAATAAAGGTCAAATTCAGGTCATATAAGGTCAAATTATGAAATTGAAAAATATAAAAAAATGACAAGTTTTGTCTCAGAAACACAGCTGTGACATGCATTTGCTTATATCTGGTCAAAAAGTTAATTTACCAAATACGTCATGATTACGTTACACTTGGAGGAGTCGATAAGCGGTCATAAAATATACGTGGTGCCGTTAAAATTCGATTTTCCGTTCGACATACCTATTTTTGTACATATATTTCTTGTTTCATAACAAAAAAGGTTTAGGAATTTTTTATCTTTGTATTATTGGGGCGTTATAAACTGAAAAAAAACGATACACATCCAAAGACAGCCATTTTGAATACAATTTCAATTCCTACCTTTTTGGTTCTTTAATTTTATTATTTGCTTCAAACCTCCATTTTCGACGATTTTGCTAACAATTATCGTTTTTCAACCAAAAATAGCATGGCATATGACGTCATTATAAGGTCATTATCTCCCAAAGCGCTTTATCAATTTCACCGAAATTTTTAACAGACGTCGAATTGATGTAGAATAAAGTTTTCACGTTGGTATCTGCTATACTTGTTGAGTTATTGAGAAAATCCGGGAGGGGGGCGGGCAGATTATGCCACCTCCAGCAGGGCGAGGGTTAATCAATATGACTATTTTGAAGCTAAGCAGAATAATGCATGTTCATTTTTATGTGACCTCTTTGAGGTCAAATCAAATGTGCCCAATGGATTATTTGCGTTTCTCTAGCTCATATAAATTAAACGTTATTAACAAGAAACGTTTTCCACGAAATTTAGCATTTTGACATTTGGTGACCTCTGGAGCCCTAACTATTTACTTCATCTCAAATCTGAGGACATTTGCAGAAAGCACATTTCAACATATTTGCATTGCTTTCTGCTATCTGGTCATTATTTATTTTATTTACTGAGCTAGCCTGTATTATGTGAAGTAATGCTCAATTTACTCGAAATATGGGAAGACTTGACCTGTTCTGACCTCTGGTGACCTCAATAATGACCTGATCAAAACTGTATATTTTCTTAAGCACTCGTCACGGCATACCTTACACCGTTTTCCGCTTGTCGCTATGTTGTGTAGTTTTCAAGATCTCTGGGGGGTGGTTATCCGCCCCCAGTCGGCTCTAAGTTGGCTCAGACCTCCGTCAGTTAAGACTTTACATCATACCTATGTTTGTTGGACATGTATGCATGCTATTTAGTTTTACACTCCTATTTCCGGTAATAAGCCGTTTGTTTTCCTTTTCCAACATCACCACCAACAGCACTGGAAGCACGTTGACTATACTGACAGCAGCGTACGAAACATCGCTTAGAAGCGGCAAATGGCGGAGTAGAATCCCTGACTCGCTTGGTAACACGCGTGCCTAAAAGCCATTGCTCTCATACTCTGGCATCTTTCCATTGACTTCGGCCTGGCCCTTCGGGCAGTACATCAGCCTCAGCGTACCATGCTAGGCTCATGTGTATCTGGACCGGTGTCACCCACCGTCACATGACCGTCCCCCACCCCACCAGTTCACCACGTCACACGTCACACCCACCGTCTCATGTTTGTTGGAATGTATGCATGCTATTAGTTTTAAACTCCTATTTACGGTTAAATAGCGTTAGTTTTCCTTTGCCAACATCACCAACAGCACTGGAAGCACGTTGACTATACTGACAGCAGCGTACGAAACATCGCTAAGAAGCGCAATGGCGGAGTAGAATCCCTGCTGCTTGGTAACACGCGTGCTAAAAGCCATTGCTCACATACTCTGTCATTTTCCATTGACTTCGGCTGCCCTTCGGCAGTATCATCAGCCTCAGCGTACCACTACTAGACTCATAGTGTATCTGACGGTGTCACCCACCGTCACATGACCGTCCCACCGTCACCACGTCACCACCGTCACCACCCACCGTCACATGTTTGTTGGACATGTATGCATGCTATTTAGTTTTAAACTCCTATTTCCGGTAATAAGCCGGTAGTTTTCCTTTTCCAACATCACCACCAACAGCACTGGAAGCACGTTGACTATACTGACAGCAGCGTACGAAACATCCCACCGTCACATGACAGTGTTACCCACTGTCACATGACAGTATCACACACTGCCACGCTGCGGTGTGTGAACTTTCCCTCGAGCTGTGGCTCCGTGTCCGCTGGGTCGGCCCGGTCGGCCTGGACCGCACTGCTCGCTCGCTGCCAGCCGCCTGGGAACCTGGCTAACCGGCGCGGACGGCGATGGGCGGCGATCGGCCGCGTCCCGCTCCATCAGCCCGAGACAGTCGACCTGGTCCACATCTCAGGAGGCGCCGCTCTCGAGTCCTGTTTGTTGTCCCAACATCAGAACGGGCGCTAACAAACAGTGCGCCAAGTCCAGTGATAACTGATAAGGGTGATAATTATTAACGGAACCTTGGTCAACGGTCGGCGAGTGTTTGCATCCATGTTATGCGAGAGGATGGCAGGGGTTTTGCATATACAATTTCTTTGGAGCAGGGGGTTTAAAGTTTAGTATAATGCAAGGCTATATAAACAGGTAGGCTGCTCCGCCCGCAGAAAGTGGCAATACCCGACAGTAGCGATCTCTGAATTGAATTTGTAACTACCGGGCGGTGACGTCATACTGTACACTGATCTCCAGCCTGCCACCGCCGCCATTGCACTACGGGCCGATTGAGACAGTGCAGTGGCGATCCAGAGGAGGGGGGCAGGCGGTCATGCCCGCCCGTTGGGCCTCGAACATTGAGGGGCACTCTGGCCGCCTGAGGAGGGCTTTCTGACAGTCTGAAGGGCGGCACTGCTGCCGCCTGAAGGGGGCACTCCTGACGCAGCTGCAGGGTCATTGGGCCACTCTGGCGTCCAAGAGACACTCTGACACCTTGAGGGGTACTGATCGTCTGGAGGGGCACTCTGACAGCCTGAGGGGGTCCCTTGGTCGCCTGAAAGGGGCATACGGCGCTGGAGAAGAGCACCCTGGCCGCCGGAGGGGGCACCCTGGCCGGTCGGAGAGGCACCCTGGCCGCCGGAGGGGCACCTGCCGTGGAGGGGGCACCCTGGCCGCCATGAGGGACACTCTGGCCGCGCTGAGAGATTCTGCTGACATCTGCTGGAATTCCTGTCAGCAGACAAGCATCTGCTGGCCCCTTTATTATGGTGACCTCAAGATTTTGCCAAAAATCCAAAAACAATGCTGAATAAGGCCACCCTCAAAATATAAGGATCCCAAACTCCGTCGAGTTCTTCAGATTTGGGATATAGGTAGGGGCACTACTGGCAAGTGAGTCCTCCTGGCGATTTTCTGGATCCGCCACTGGATCTGAGGAGGCGCGGTCGCGAGTCAAATTATGTTCGATTGTACTGTGAGCCCATTGAACGATGGGAGGCCCTCGATCAAGACGTGATATCAGGGCGTCACCACGATCCAGAGTGTGGTACAAGGCACGTAGCCAAGCATTTTCGTCAGGGGAAGGGGGCAGGCGCCTCGGAAAGGGCCTGTTCCCGAGGGTTGAAAGGCCCCCCAACAAAACAGTGTGAAAATTATTAGGATTTCGGCACTTGATTCTGTGATGGTTTAACTTTTCCAGGGCCTCTGGTCTGTTGAGGGCCCTCCAGCCGTGCTCAGGGGCCTCTTTTCCGAGCTTGGTCGGACTGCCCACCTGGCGCACCATGGCGGCCTTTTTACCATTGCGGACACTGCTCGGGGGCGCAGCCAGGCGGGGGCAGCTTTGGGCAAATGCCCCCCCCCGTCGCGGCTGAGAGGGGGCCCATCTCGGTCTGGAAAGGGGCCATCGTCTCGTGCGACTCCGTGGGGCGTGGCCTCTTGCCCGGTCTGACCAAGGGGCCACTCGAGTAATCGGTTGCCTGAGGGGGCCCCTTGGTCGGCATGAGGGGCGCTCTGTCGATTTAAGGAGCCTTTGTCGGTCTGAGGGAGCCCTCTGTCGGTCTGAGGGAGCCCTCTGTCGGTCTGAGGGGCCCTCGTCGGTTTTGAGGGCCCCTGTCAATACTGATGGGGTCTTATACAGGGCCTCTATAAACTATGTTTGGCGGGGGCATCAGCCAATGTTAGGGGCCATTCGGTCAAGTTCGGTGTGCCCCCCCCCCCCGTCGCAAAATCAATTGGCTGCGCCCGTTGGACATGGCTGAGGGGCGTTTCCACCGCCCAGGCGGTCCCTCTGTGCTTGTAAGAGGCCTTTCGAAGTAAATCAGGGGGCCATCTGACCTGCTCAGAGGCCCTTTACGGTCTGTGGTCGGAGGCCCCTCTGTCATAGCATATAAGCAGGGCGGACTCCAGGATTGTCGGTCAAGAGGGGGGGGGCGCGCAATACAAAAAGTTGCGCGTGTCGGCGCGCTCTAACGGGGAGCGCCATAGGAAATTCCCGGCTCAGGGGGGGGCGGCCGCAAGCGCCCCCTGGATCCGCGCGCCTGATAAGGGCTCTTTGAACTTCCTAAGGGCCCTCTGGGTGATGTTCCAGGGCCTCCAGTCTCTCTAGGGCCCCTTCGACACTGCAAGGTGGTGGCTCTGGCTTGTGCCTTGGTCAACATGCTCGGACGGCTCGTCGACTGCCCTGCAACCCCTCCATGCTGGCTAGGAGGGACCATTCGGCAGATTCAGCGCCCTTCTGAACCCACCCAGGGCCCTTTCAGTGTGTTTCAGGGCCCCGCTGACCTGACAGGGGACTTCCCAGGGGCCATTCGTCTGTCCAGGAGCCTCCCAGGCCTGGTTGTCCAGTGGTCTCCAGTCTCCAGCCTCCAACCTCCAGTCACCCCCCTTTCTGTGCCTGAAAACGCCCCTGAAACTCTATATGTAATAAATTATGCAAATTATAAAATAAAAATCATATCTTTTGCATCTTGATAGCTATAAATGCCCTTCGCAATTTTTAATATATATATTTTTTACTTTAAGCCAAGCGTTTCATACTTCTTGCAAACCTCCCTTTTCAAGTACCTGAAACCGCCTCTGCCACGGTAAATTCATTGTTTATATATAATCATATATATATATTGTACATTAACTCATCTTCAAATTTGTTAATCCCATGAACTCATATAAACCATTTCATTAGGAATAAGCCGTTGAAGATCGCATATCCGTATTCATCCGCCGAATGTTCGCCGAAAAATTCCTCCCAAAAACTGGGCCCTGCGACCGCCTTGTTCAGTTGAAAAAGGTGCAAAATTTTAACTCCGATGTACAAATCAGTTTTAGCATGATTTACTAATTTCATGAGGCTACTCCCAGCCGTTTCGGAGGATATCCGGCAAAACTATGCTCGGTCAGCAGCGTAAGCGCACCCCCAACATAATACGGCGCAGCGCCGAGCGTACACTATGACGTAATAAAAAGCTAAGGAGCTGTTCCCATAAAGGCTAAGGAGCGCTTCCCATGTCAATTTGCTATTGCCACTTTTGCCTATTGTAAAAGTGGCGGAGCAGACCCCCCTGGTATAATGTATATGTTAGCCACCCTGATGACGTCATATGTGCCGTGGTAATCCTGCTTCATTGTTATGCACGCAATGTATAACATGGAAACGTTTTTGAAGAATAATGATTTCAGACATCTCTGAGTCATATTAACGAATTTTAGAGAGTGGTATCATAGGTCGTTTTGGAATCATTGCTCTTTTGCATGTGCTTCAAGCGAGTTTGTATTGTATGGGCCATTTTCATAAACATTCCCAGATACAATTTAGTCTGTATTTGGCGCTAGCAGTAAATAATACGAGGTATCGTAGACAATGTCACAGAATATTCCGCACCGTGTCAGTGCTCAGCGCCACCTTCGACGTGCTGTGAGGGGGTGTTTAGGCACACGACATTTGAACTCGACTCCTATGGGACGTAGACAAAAAGCCTGAAAAGTGAACGAAAGCTCTCTACATAGACATTCTAAGTTACTCAGTCTTTTTTAGATCAGTTCAATATTGAGGTCACCAGAGGACATCAAAGGTCAGATTTTCCTGGTTTAGGACCTCGATTCGAAAACCCCATAATTCTCGGAAACTATAATAGATAGGCACGACAAATTTAACAGAAACCTATTGAAATTTGCAATCGCCAACATGTCAGATTTAAGCTCAGGACAATAGTTGAGGCTCCTGACTCCAGACCAGAGGTCATCAAAAATCAGTTGTTTATTTTTTTCCAAATGTTTGTGAATTATTTATTACCTAATAAAGAAAGAGCGCGTTATTGTAATCCCATATGTTGTTCATCGTCAAGTGGCACTATTGACATTATAGTAGTGACCCGGCTACGTCAAATTTAAAATTTGACCTTCAGCCATGGTCATGTGGTGACACAGGTAGTTCACATTGAATATGGGGCGATGCGACTCGAGAGTCGACGAGGCAAGCACAATAATTCAATCTGAACGTATCTATCGTTATTATATAAATAGTTATAAGCAAACGAATGCTGGTGACCTCAAATGACCTCAGATGCTGGTGACCTCAGACGCGGCGGCGCGGTGACAACAACTGGTGCTACGACCGACTAACCTCTGATGTCACTTTATTCCGGCGGTCGTGTAATTTGTGTCACGCTTATGTTAGGAGAGGTGCCGTGATTTAAGTATACTGGACTTTTGCACCAATCCTATTATTCAATTTTATTAACGTGATTTATCTGCTTTATAACAAATAAAATAAACAAACACAAATTGCCTCAAATGACCAAACATATGTCATTGGGCACATAGTTCCTCGAGGATGAGCTCAAATAACTTGATTCTGCAAGAATTGGCTTGATCCAATGCATGTTATCTGAAAAAGAAAGTATTTAATATTTTCCCGTTCACTTATATTAGTGAGGTCAAGAAATTGACATGACCTTATATAACCGATGCACAAAATCTGAGACACACGAATCGTAGGTACTTATGAACTTATGAAATCCTACAAGATTCAAATCCCTCGGACAAAGACTGTGGCTTTGGCACGACCGCAAACATTTTTGGAGGTAAGGTCACTTGACGTGACCTTGTGACGTGACCTTGTGACGTGACCTGAGAAGACATGAGAACAACACACGCACAAAATGTGGGTAATCAGTGCCCGAACAGCTGCACCGGAAACGGCGGCGCTGCGTCTTGCCTTTTTTACGCTATCGTCGAAAAACCTAAAGGTGGGTGCCTAATTCACTAGCAAAAAAGTCCTATACGACGGACTAAAATTGTATCAACTCTATAGTATTCCTATTGAGCAAATATCCCATCGAAACCATTTATACAGGACTCAGAAGGAATCAAGCCCCATTCAACCGAAGTCCTTTAGGGCTAAGAAGGAATAAAGTCCTATCAACCGAAGTCATATAGGATTTGAAATGGAAAAGGTACAAGCAACCGAAGACTCAAAGGATTTGGAAGGAAGTACCTTCTATCGATTGCAGTCATATAGGATTCGGAAAAGACTGAGTCCTATCGACAGAAGTCCTATGGGTCACGTGATATCGCTAAAAAAATCACCGACCCTCCGATTTTGATGATAATTGGTACACCTGTAGTGTCAAGTGAAATACATATTAACACCCACTTTTATCTCCAGGTGACCTCATGGGTCATATTTAGAGGTCATCCAAGGTCACAATTTGTGCGAACCTTGTTAATATCGATCAAGCATATATACCTTTTGTGCTAATGAACTTAGTGGAACACAGCTAATGTCGAATACTCCACAGGGTTGGACCATTGCAAAGGGGCACAATGCACGTGATCTCAATATGACCTTTGTCCTGACGACTGACGAGGCTAGAATTATAAAATGTATTTTAAATAAGTTTGCCTGCTTGTAACTAGCCCAAACTTGGGACAATAAATGAACATTATATCCTCTAAGAACGAGCAAAAGGAATGGCGAACACTTTTCAACTTGCTGAGATACCGGATTTAGAGTATGGTAGGGTAGGGAAGTGAAACGGAACTATGCTCTGCGGCTATTTTCATGTTGCTTGTTATAATGTGGGTTTCCTTGGCGCAATTGACGTCAAATTCGGTTGGTAGCTTCCGTTTGCAAATGTAATCACTTTCCAAGTTTTCAGCTTAACCCGCACCCCACTGGGGGGGGGGGGTGTTTGAACACACCCTCCTGTTTTATCGAGATAACGAAAAAACGGCGGCGCGTAGCGCCGCACATTTTGCGAAAGTTTTAATTTCGTGTCACATTAGTTCAGGTCAAGTGACCCCACCTCCCAAATAGTTTGTGGTCATGCCATGACCACAGTTTCTAAGAGATCGATATCAAACTTGTAGGTTGATATTAATTCATCCGTATCTACAAAATGGGTATCTCGGATTTTTGATATCAGTGACCTGAGGTCGGGTCATTTTTGTGACCTCCCATATTAAGTCAATGGAGAAATATTAAAATGCTTTCCTTTTCGACGATATCAGTCCATTTCCTTCTGAATAATATTATAATAGGATATTGGGTATAATCCAAGTGCAGGTTTTGTTTAATGAACCATACGGGGTCATCTGAGGTCATCCGAGGTCACCAATACCTTTTCGTCCATAACTCTGGACATAGTGCAGATAGAGAAATGTAACTTTTACCTTTGCGTTTATCTTGTCAAGGCACGTCTCCTGATATGCAACATGACCTACTTGGGTCACCACTTGACCTTGACCTGAGGTCATTTTCTAAGTTGACCTAACATGATGACGTTTACTATATTTCAAGCCGCCTTGACGAGACAAACACGATGGCGTACACAGTATGGCGTTATCGTTATTCAGTAGGACGTTATTTGCGAAAATGTTTGTTGCAAAAAGTCAGCATTTTTTAATTCAATGACTTCTAAAGCCTAAACTATTGACCTGAGGTCAATTTTGAGAAAGTATTAGCGAATGAAAATTTAAATGGCTAGCGATTGTCTTTGAATCGTTTGTTTCTAGATAGCATAGTTTCCGAGATATTTGGGGGTTTGAAGCAATGTCATAAAACTGGAAAATTTGATCTTCGTTGACCTCTGGTGACCTGAGGTTTGACGTGAGCAAAAAAAAAAATGAAATAGTTTCGAAATTATTTTAATCACGGTTCAAACATTGTTTTTGTTTTTGTTTTGGTCTACGTGCCACAGGAGCCGAATTAGAGGGGTTCAAACACCCCCAGTCGGGCGAGGGAAATGCAGAAGCCTAGTGGGACGCGGGTTAACCTGAGCTCGCATGACCTAGCATCAGACATGTGCCAAGGCCAAAAAATTGGATCCTAGATCCATAAGATCCCACTACAAACTGATTTTCCAGGATCAACAAGTCACACAACAACAAACAGCACAGGTCACGTCAAATACAAAATGTTAGACCGTGTCATCAAAGTCCGGTGGATGGAATCGTCGCGCAAGAATACCTTTTCTGTATTTTGAAGCTAAACTGGTATACGAACATGCTTTTTCATTAACATTTATCAATTTCTAATTTTGAGGTTTTCTGACAGTTAAATCACTATTATAGACGTGATCGAGTCGAGGCATTCACTTGAAAAAAGACATCTGAGGTCATCGGAGGTCAGTGCTCTTTGTTGACCTCTGAAAAGGTCAATTGAGGTTGCTTTATCTGCAGAAGCCACAACTGTCACCAAGAAACACCTTTGCGTATGCTCCTGAACAACAAACTCTCGGGAACTGCACATGTTTTAATGATTGTTACACGTGACGCCACTTTTGCCAAACACGGTTTTGTGAAACAGGTCAAAGGTCATGGGTCATTTGGGTTAGAGATTCAAAAGTTTCGAAGTATATGCCCAATTGATGCAAGGTATGGTGCTGAAAGTTTAATCGTAATCAGTTGATATTGACGCGAGTTATTCTGGAAAAACCGAGAGGGGTGGCATCCACCCCTTACACTGGCGAGGGTTAATTACACTGCCGTAACGTCAAACCTAAAGGGTAATTAACGAGCAATATGATGCAGCTGTAAAGCGCAATCAAATTAATCAAAAACCCAACCAAATATATTTTTGGCTACAAGCATGAAGCTTATAATTGCAAATGTAAAATAACTCTGCAAACCCATGTAGTTCAAAATATCGATGTAGCTCGGATCTACACCATTTTGCATTTGATGCTTACAATTGCCACACACTCTAGAGAAATCTCTGCCACGAGACGCCACTGTACGTTTCAAGTACGCTATCGATGATGGGATGAGCCACTGTGATCTTCGCCGCCTGACACCAATTTGGCTCAATTCAACATGGAACAAAGGTAAGTTCAGATTTGACAAAATAGATAAAATCCAATCTGTTGAAAGGCAAAGGTAAAGTTTTCACGAGTCTACAATAAGTGAAAAGCTATCAATTCGAGAAATCGGATTAAATCTTAAATTTGAAGAAGATAGTGTCAATTGTAAAAAGTGATTATGGCATTGTGCAATAACTATCGATTCTACGCGATCAGCTTATCATTATCGAATGTGGGCTGTTTGGTTTTTTGGCTCGCGTCGTATAGTTCGTTTGGATTACCAATACGGCGACGATCGGCTGAATCTGGCAACGGAACTCGTAGCCCCTCAGAAAATTGCATCTGAGAGCGTTTCTAGAAAAGTGCCTGCGTCTGAAGTCACCGGTGACGTACATATTATTGCAGTCATGTGACAAATAGTGTGAACGTGGTCTGGCAATCTCAGCGGGTTTTGCGGAAATTACGGATGGTTAGGATTTAGAGAGCATCGTTGAGATATAGTAATACGGCAGTTTTAGTTCCCTTTAATAATGGTTTAAGACAAACGAGGTGGGCGAAGACAGCGACATATCACCCATCCCGTGCATTATTATTAGGGGGTACCAGGGTCCTTTGCAAGTAATGGTTGGCGTTTGTAGTTGGTTCAGGTAGGCATAGAGCTTTGAGCGTATGCATGTTTCTTGACTGTAGCAGATATACATGCCTGCACCACTGGAAAAACATCTAAGTACTTTTCGTATGATGCTAGACCGCGACGATGGCATACTATAACATGGGCAATAGTAATGGTAAAAGTGTCAGTTCAGAGTTTTCGATCGGCAAATACAGAGTTCAGGGTAGTGGCAGTCTACTATACAGCTGCACACTCATTACGAGCTATAAATGTGTAAATTAGTCAATCTCTTTATGACTGTAGGCACCGTATCTACATTAGTAGTTAATTAACATTACCGCGTATCTTGTACATGGTTCAGGAGCGTAGCGATGTAATAAGGTAAGCTCTGCTCACGAAACTTATCATTGACGATATTTGATCTTTAATATGTAATTTCTCATTGGCATATATGTTAGCATATCTATGTATATCTATGATGAGTTTATGTCGTGTTCTGGTATAATTTGAAATGCAGCATTGTGTTAGGAAAAATACATGGACTGAGCATAATTTTGTTTTGTTAAAGTCAGTGCACCAATTATATGAAGACTGAAATGATGTCAGGTCGACGAGCAGGACATAATATTCCTATGGTTATTGTAAATGATCATGAGTGAGTATGGCATGAGTAAACAGGACTATGGTGCACTTGCAATTTTGCACAATTTTACGCTACCTTTGCACATTGCACAATGAACATGTGTAGTGTCCAATAATTTACGCTGGAGGGAATCTACATGTGTTTCAAATTGAATTACATCTTTTTCAAATTGAACTTTACCTTTTTCATATTAAATTTTATCTTTTTCAAATTGAGTTTTATCTTTTTCAAATTGAATTTCATCTTTTTCAAATTGAATTTTATCTTTTTCAAATTGAATCTTATCTTTTTTCAAATTGAATTTTATATTTTTCAATTTGAATGCAAAATGGTGTATATGAGACGGCAAAACAACACATAGCGAACACAATTCAAAAGCATGCTTCACAAAAAACGAACCTCCGTTGGGTTGGTGATAAACTGACGCGGGTATATTTGGACACGCTCGTCCTTCGCCGTCAAAGGCGTCTTACTGATTAGAATATTTGCGGTACGCGAAGCTAACTTTTCGGTTAGCTGTGTCCATCACTGGATGTTGGTATGATAGCATTGACAGGCGATTCTTACCAGGATGTGTGGCCATGATAGCCTTGACAGGCGATTCTTACCAGGATATAGCCTTGACAGGCGATTCTTGCCAGGATATAGCCTTGACAGTCGATTCTTACCAGGATATAGCCTTGACAGGCGATTCTTACCAGGATATAGCCTTGACAGGCGATTCTTGCCAGGATATAGCCTTGACAGGCGATTCTGACCAGGATATAGCCTTGACAGGCGATTCTTACCAGGATATGTGACCATCAGCTCAACTGCTGCTGGAATGCATTATTGAAAGCCTTCCACAGGCCTTTGTTCCAGCACCGTATTGTTTGGAAAACATTTTAATGTGCCAATGCGCCATTAAGCTTTGCTGCACATTACGAACGAAATAACACTACCATGGCAACACAGTCCACACGACAGGGGTCGGTTTGTCAGTAGGTCGGTCGCCGTCCAGACGGGGACAGACACCGGCCGCGATGGCTGCCCTCCGGCCATCCGCCGTGCTCCTCCTCACTGTGGGCTGCTTGCCGCGCCTCGTACGTCCGCAGGCTGAACGTTGGTTCTCCGCAAGGCCGTCCCGAGTCTCCGGCACCGTCGCGTCTCAGCTTGCGCGCCTGGTGCGACAAGAGAAAGACCGGCTGTGCTGCTTCCGCGCTTTTTGAGCCCCCGACGTGAATCGTAGTCAGCTGTTTGACACCTGCTCCGTTCGCAAGCTGACACCAGCGCCGCTGTACCGGTTCAGTTGATCACTAATCGTCCTCACGAATCTCAGAACTCAGTCAATTAGCCGAATTTAGAAGGAAATTATCTTCGTTAGTCATTCCGAGGCGAGGTTGTATTTAGAGCGCAAAAAAAAAAGATACAAAGAATACCGATCACCCCTTATCAAGCCCGACTGGCTTCTGTTTCGAGATAGATGCTACACTCGCCAAGCTCCCAGCGTTAAACAAGCCTGGCAGGAATACAGGCAGGCCTGTCAGAATCTCGGTGACAACACCGATCTGGCCGTGGCAAACGACGAGGCCGAAGCCATGTGGATGGTTCACCATCCTTCGCGGCCCTTCGTTTCTGAGTACATTGGACTGAAGACAGAAAATGGATCATTTGTTAACATGAATGGCACAAATAGCCCGGTGCAGCTCTCAATCTGGAGTCCTCATGCCGACCCTGGGTGCGTCAACGTACGAAAAAACAAGTTATTGAAGCTCCCTTTCAATGCTTTTACCTGTGACACGAACAGAGAAGGATACATCTGCGAAGCTCCGAACCGTTGTCAGTTTGGAACCCCCTGTCCTGCCGACTGGCTGGCCCTGGATGACTACTGCTACCACTACGTCTCCACCGCCCAAACCTGGCATGACGCTGACCAGCACTGCGCGGACTGCAGCCGAGTGAGCCCGCATCTGCTCGCCCGTCATCAAAATGGAGATATTATGTATCTGCATCTAAGTCTCTCTCTGCCCGGACCAGTGGGTTGGCATATTCCGACCAACCGAAGTGAGAGTTAACGTGGATGGTCGGTGGACGACTTAATGCTCTCTTCTTCACTGGTAGAGTCTGATGAACACGAAGGAGGAACAAGGAGAAACTGCGGTGGAAATTGGACAGCCGATGGGCAAACGATAAAAGCTGCTCTACTGCCAGGGCTTTATCTGCCGTCTCTCTGTGCATATCTGCCTGAGTAACGGACCCTTCTGAGCTTTCTGATGGCACTTGTACTGCTTTCTGATGGCACTTGTACTGGTTCGGCATATACTGCACTCGGCTTTCGTGTAAGTCTTGAAGCCGCCCGGGAAGAAAGCGAAAGGGGTGGATGTCACACCCTAGTTTTTCAGGAACTACACACACTCACAAATAATCAACACCCGCGCCATGTGTCAACACCCCTAGCCTGTGATGCCCACACAACCTAAAATATGTCAACTGGGAGTTTTTTTTTATTGTCACTAGAGACTTAGAGAGGTTTACCGCAACATTCGTCATCACCGCTGCATGGGGAGTATAGGTATAACTGAACAGTGAACACCCGTGATAACCGCTGCATGGTGTGTCGAGGTGTCGCAATACTCGAGGGCAGGGGTGCTTGCGAATGACTTGATCTAGCCGGAGCGTATTGCGAACGCTTCGTCACCTAAGCGATGAGGCGCGCTGAGAGCGTTACACGATGGACTGAAGGGTCGCGAGGTGGTCCAAGTGATCCACCTCGCAAGACTCATGCCAATCTGAGCATAGTCTGACTTGACTCATGACTACTCGTGTCATTCTTCTCAATCTGAGCAACTAATAAAAGGTAAATTTCCGTGCAAAACCATTGTATTGACCAAAGTGTTCGTTCTTTATTACTAACAGATCAATGTATCAACATCAACATCACAAATCATGATCATCAAGCACTCTCATACTGCAAACATAATCATGGTAACTATGGATCACAGTCAGCTACGTATATTTATATGTTTATAAAAGCTTCGTTTCTCCAATCGGTACAGCTCCGATTGTTTACGTAATACTTGGTTGTGACGGGAGGACATAAGATATATAGACATTATCATACCAATAATGTTTCTTGATAACAAATTCACAACTGCATTTGTAAGATAAAAAGATCGCACAAATCGCACACTCAGACTCAGAGCTTACAATAAGGTACTTGTTACTCCGATCACGACATACAACACATTTGACAGCCTTTCGCAACTTAACGGTAACTTGAAGACTGAAAACGCGTTTTATAGCACGCACGAACACAGCACTGCTTCAGCGAAGGTCGTGGCTTCATTGGCCGCCAAGTTACTTGGTCCGCAACCTGTTTTGAAAATTAACGAGATCGTTACTCCGTTACTGAAAAAGTAGTTTCGTTAGTAACGGAGTAACAGTAACGGAGGCTGCCCACCACTGATGTCAGATATTGAGTGTATGCGTGTGTGCATGTGCGTGTACAGTGTAGACTATATGTTCTGTCCACTTCATCGACACCACCCGATGTCGATGAGCCAGGCGAATACATTCTTCGTGAAAACGGCTAGTAGTAGTTCTTTCAGTGCACTATTCGAACACAAACTCCATTTATCTGGGGCGATGTTTGTTTTTGTCTGTTTGAAGCTAGCATTGAAAGCATTCTGTAAAAAACGCACCCGTTTAATTCATTGT
>VOPJ01008760.1:0-35133 GCA_014673585.1 Semibalanus balanoides | reverse complement strand
TTCGCTCAACTATCCTCTGACAAAAAATCAAGATAATTCAAGTCCGGACTCTTAGTCGGCCAGGCTACCGGCTCGATGTAGCCGGGACATGATTATTCCTGCAGAAACTCTCTGACGCTTTGATCCGTGTGACATGGTGTAAGGGGCAACAATGTAAGGGGCAACAATGCAGAGGTAAGGTGCAACAATACTTGCACGTGCCATAAACTGGACAGACAGTGGATTTTCTGATTCGAGGATCTGATTTAGGTCGTTTGTATGGAGAACCTAAATGCTTTAACCCCGCAAATCGTTTCTACTAGAGGTTGTGACAAAACTTTTTTCTTTCGGACGCCGTGTAGCCAAATTATTGAATATCTATCGATATATTTTTTTAGTGGTCTTAACGTAAAATTTTTTGCTCTTTCGATTGGTTTATCTGGTGTTTCTCTTTGGGTAACACTGTGGCAGATATGAGCCAAAGAACATAGGGGTGCCATTTTTTATGAAACACCCTGTACAACCGATGTGTAAATATTTATGAAAAAAGACTACTGGGCGAGGTTTAGCTGACTGAAAACTCATTCCTATTGTCTCTGTAGTAACCCAGCTAGCAATTTGGTTGGCTACATATTGGGACAGCTTGGGAAGAGCTATGGAAATCCCACCTTCTCCCAACCGGGTTGGGCACATTTGGGCTTTCCCAGGCATTTCCGGATCAGACTGCGTGGCGATTAGGGCAAGTTGTGATCTCCCAACCTGTCTGAATCCTCATCAGTGGGCTATGATTGGGAAATCCCACATAAATCCCAACTTGGGAACGGCTTGGGATTACCATTGTTTTCCCAATCGCCAGAGTTGGTAGTTGCATGGGAAACCCGTAGAGATCCAGACCTCCACGATCGCGGCTTTATACCTATGGCAGGGACGCACTCGGCGATTTCGTAAGGGCTATATGGACTTGACCAAAATAACGTGGTCCTGACTTCAGTCCTCCTGTCGAGACATAAATTCTGAAATCTGTAATATGTTTCAAAGGGGCCAAGGGGGATGCACTGAAAGTGGGAGCCTTCCCCAGTCCGTTCCCTCGGCATTGCGCAATCATTCCCCACGTTTTGCCATGATGAGGCCCTGGTGGGTCGTAGCGATCCTGGGCATTGTAGTGGCATTATGTAATCGCATAAGACCGTTGTATATGTATACGCTTATGATTATGTAATCACTTAATATTGTTACACTGTAGCATCTGCGACACACACCATGCGGCCTCTGCCGAAGGAGCAGTGTCTTGTTTCAACGCCAGATGGCGTTCAGCAGTGCCATCCCGCGCGCGTCATGTCTTTTGTTATTTATGGACGTTTATTTCGTTTATCATGTCTCGCAACCATGTGTAGATTTTTTTCGTACCACGCTGCTCATATGTCGCTCGTCATTGTCTTCATTGTTCATCTCTCGTCATCGTTATCACTCTTTGTACTCTCTAACTACCTGGCTTTTTGTGCATTAATTTATGATATGTGTGTTTTGATTCAAATATACGATCCATCATCCTCCTCCTTTCAATCCTCCCGACTGCCGGTCCCATATCCTCTGTCACGCCGACGTATACCCGGGTCTGGTGGCCGCTGGCCACCGGGCATGTGACGGCCCTCGAGCCGTCCCCCGGGAAGTGGTGGCCCGTCGTTCATGGCGTGGGCCCTCCTCGCAGCTTCGTCCTGCGGGGAAGGGCCTGCTCATGGGCGGCTGCCTAGTCATCGGTCCATTTTGACCTACTTTACCCCTTCTCCTTCATCCCATGGCTGCGCAATAGTTCTTGCGGACTGAAACGGTCTCTCCCTAACACCAAACCAATATACGATCATCCAGATCCCAATTATCTTTACCGACTGCCGATCATTGACCGATGGTGGTTGCTGATCACCGAGCATGTGGCGGCCTCAAACCGTCCCCGGGAGCGGTGGCCGTCGCCATGGCGTGGGCATTCCTCGCAGCTTCGTCCAGCGGGGAAGGGCCTGTCTATGGGTTGGTTGCTCGGTCGACGTTCCTTTTTGACTCCCTTTACATTTTCTCCTTCCATGACTGCGTAATGGTCCAAACGGGCCGAAGCAGTATTTTCCTATACAAAATATATCGTAACTTCTACCAACTATGACAGTTTCCTGAACACTGGTGACGTTTGGTTACGTCGTTTGGTGAAATATCCGTGCCTATCGCACCAATGCCAATGACGATTTATTCCTGGACCGGCCGTGCGGGGCAGGTTAAGATATCCCGATTGGGATGGCACGTTTTTAATGTGTATTTGCCATTCGTGGCTCGGGAAACGTGCGGGACTACCCAAGCGGCCGTACGGGCAAAGTAGGTAATTCCGGACCGCTTCAGCCCGTACGAAGTGTGTCATTTCCCGAACCGGTCCCGATCTGATCCCGACCAGGGTGGCTGAGTGGAAGTCCGGAAATCCCGTTTAGGCTCGGACCGAGATTGCTGGCTGGGAAGGTATTACTCAGTGTATTGTATATTCGCAAGGGACCTCATTCTTGCCCTCTGTTCAACGATCAGATTGGGGTGTGGTTGGTGGTGGTGGGGGGAGCATCCGGCCAAGGCGCCACAGGCTTACTGCCCCACTGCTGACTGCTGTGTCTCCGCCCCCACCAGAGGTGAAGGTTGAAACATTACCTATCACCTTCATGGTGACTCACTTATCGGTGTTCTCTGTAGTTTTACTAAACGCGTCTTTCCTTGCGATGTTCTTATATTGTAAAAGAAAAAAAAATCCTTGACGAAAAAGGCCAGGCAAATGAGAAACTATTTAATTAATGTGTTACTTACCTGTCGCCATTTCCTTAAATTCCGTAACAGCTGAAACGTTTGCTGCATGAAGCAGCACATGTGTCACGTTGTCCAGAAAAGTTTCGCATACATACATGCTGTAATGCACGTTTCAGTGTATGCACACACATTATGTCAAAAACACTACACCAGCCATTTAAAAAGGAAGAGGGATAATATTTCCGCTCTTCAAAGAGCAAAACGGCACAGAGCTCTTTTTATTTGGCAAAGATGACTCGTCTCCAAATGCAACCTTCCGGTAATAAAGTAAGCATGCAGTTTAAAATGTATGTAGCAGGCTGGTCTTCAAGGCTGGTTGGCATGGCAGAGCACCGAATCGCTTAACACAACAATGAAAGCTGGGCCATCTATACCCTATTTGGAGTTTCCCATTGTCACTTCGGATCGGACTCTGTCCAGATATCAGCGCAACATGCTTATGTATAGTCCAGGTGGCAGCACCATACAGGGAGATCATTCCAGGTGGCAGCACTATTCGACTAGTCACTAGTCACTAGATTTATTCATATTGTACATAATCATGGAGACATTACAATTCAGCAATTGGTGCAAAAGTGGCAATGCACTTAAGTCTTGGCACCGCTTGCCATACACTACATTACAGTTTCTATCTACAGTGGGACTACAGAGATCCTGACTTCTCCGGGTGGGCAATCTACGATTCGGCAGCATTCTGGGAACACAGCGAACCGGGAGACGGGAGTTGGCGTGCACGAGCTATCGTGCGCTGCACTGCCGCATCTGAAATATATGACGTCACGTTAAACAATGGATGGAGACTGGATTTTCCGTTACACGTTTACGTCACATGGATAAAAGCACATGGATCAGCGATATGGGAATTTAACAAAATATTTTCGATAATTTTCAAGGGTGCATTGTGAACGAAAGACCGATTGAGACCCTTATTTTCGGTGACTAATTTTGAGTGAACCAGCTGACACGAACGATTCTGTCGCAATAGATATTTCAGACCCTGCGCAAATTGTTATTAGTTCCTGGAGGGATGAAAAGTATACGAATCTATCGGGAGGGCTTATTCGGCCCCCCTTCAGATCTCGGCTGCCATAAGAGATAGAGATATGAAACTTGGTATGTGGTTAGGGTCGACAATGAACTATATTCTGTCAAGTTTTGGTGACCTTGGGTCACTATCTTCAAGGTCAAATTACGTTATCAAAAGTCATATTTGTCAAAACATTATATTTTCAGGAAACCTTGCCATTATCTCGGAAACAATGGCAGCTAGGAGCAATCCGAAGAAGAAGAAAAAAACGCTGTAAAGCTGATTTAATTGTCTTTCGCCGCTATGGCATAATAAAAGACCTCAGGTAAATAATTAGGATTGCAGAGGTCAACAATTGTTTTAAAAAAATATGTTTTTCAGCAAAAGTTTGTTCATTAAAAACTTTTTATCTAAAACATATAGAGCATATGCAACTCCTTCATACTTGAGGCAGTTAGGAAGAATCCGTGAATATCGCATTTCCGTATTATCGCAAAATGTCGCCGAAAAATCCTCCCAAAACTGGGCCCTGGAACCGCCTCTGTTCAAGGCAGAAGCTCATAATTTTAACTGCAGATGTGAACATGGTGTTTAGTAAAAGTCCCAAAGTTTCATAAGCTTACTCATAGCCGTTTCGAAGATATCCAAGACAAACTTTGGGGGGCGGAATCCGACCCCCTGTCACTAATAGGGTTAACTTGAGGAAGAGCGCCTCAACATGATCTATATTTTTTAATGGACTAACCGCACACTTCTCATGCGCGGATGAATAAACCTGTTCTACAATCATATGTCAATACGGTTGTCCATATCCTCACTGGTTGGACTCGGGTAGCTCTGTGGTAACGTATAGGGGAGACCGGGGCACGTTCTGTCACTTTTTTGTTCATTGACAATGGCGGGCACACTTTTAAGAGTTGGCGATCGATACTTTCCAATACGGTCCAATTCCAATACATACATCAATAGCTTCAAATCGTTTCAAGAAGTACAAGTGGTATCTCAGTTTGTTTCTACACCAGTGTCGATAATGTGGCGATGACTTATCCGACAGAGCCTGCCCCATATGCGGAGCACGTTCTGTCGCCATGGGGGCACATTCTGTCACCGATGGGGCACTTCCTGTTATCACTGAACGGTCATCTGTCGCGTCCCTGCAGGGGGAGAGAGGGTTTCTTTCATCGCCAACATCAATAGTGTAGAAAATGATGGCCATATACGATCCCAACTCTGTTTTTTTTTTGCGTTTTTCTTGGTTATCCATGCACGAATCTCGGCATATTTTAACATGATAACTGAGGGTTGGGGGTTTCCACCGCAATGCCTTGCAATCTCCCTCCCACTAGTGGACGCAAAGATCAACCGCAGTCAACGGTAAGAAAAATGCATTGTACTGTCTACACGGGCCCAGTGATAGAACCTTTTGCAATGAGGCCCCGACGTTCCCCACCCCTCTCGTTAAACGACTATTTGTCGCTGACGACGCAGACGCCATTCCCCCCCCCCCGGGTCGCAATTCGTTAACGAAACGTACGAAAATTTTGCCTTCCAAACTCGAAGCCTAGATTCGCCAGTAGAAATCCCCCAGTGAAAATTCCTTAGAAAAGGTCTTAAGGCACGAATAATGTGAACTGTATCGCACCACCTGATTCGTTTTACGCTTGTAGTGGCGTTCCATATTTGCTAACAACAAGCAATCATTTGTATTGTCGTTTATAGCGATCCGACTAGGAATCATGAACAGATTCAGTGACAGAACCTGCCCCAGACTGGGTGACAGAACCTGTCCCACTGGACATAGGCCACACTTTGTCGTTTTTTTACTGAAAACTTGGGAGAATGTGGCAGAATAACGCTCAGCACGATGCTATAGACCAGGGGTGGAACTTTATATCTCCGTTGGCCGAACTAGGGTCTAATCCCTGAGAAACACTCGTTTGAAACCTCCACATAGGATTTGAAATGTGGTAGACATTAGTGCAGATGTTGCATAGTCACACCGAACTGAGTTCAAGTATATTACATAACATTGAGAGCTCGCCGAGCGATCTTACACTAGAAGCTTATCGCACGTCTGTAGCTTATGACGTTGCGACCCCAGTCGTTAAGTCTTCAACTGTCCAGCAGATGCTCTCAATGAACAAAAGACTAGAGTCTATATATGTCAGAAGGAAATAAGAGCAAACGATGGAAAGAGCCTATGGCATGAGCAAGGGACCAGGTTTAACTGATAATACCACAAAGTCTTGGAGTAGCAAGGTTCGTCTTACTCAGGAATCTGTCTTATTCCCCACGCCGGATTAACAGGACATCACGTAATAATAGAAACTCTATAGTAAACATATTTGTGATGTATGAGTCTCTAGATTGAACGAATAAAATTGTAGTTATGAAGTCGAACGTTCGAATCAATATCATACAACCAGACGTAAAACTATCGACAGTCGGGTAGTGGAGTCGAACGATTCACTGTTCACATATAAACGTCGCTTCCTTAGAAGTTTGTACTTGAGGTAATGTTTCATTCTCTGGGGAACTATTCTACCTATTGGCTGCAAATCTAGAGCTTCGGAAGCAAATTTATTGGAGCCTGTTGAGTCAGACTTGAGTCGACTAAAACAATCTGAGTCGTTACAAGTCTGCTGTTTACACTTTTCATAGGACATTTTTGTGTAATAGGATGCGTATAATTGATGTAAATTTAGCTACTGATTTGTTTGCAAGATGTAAAAAGTTAAGCATGTGTAAGAAGTTATCCAATACAAATATCGGGGGTTGTTTTAGGACCCCCGTAGGGTGAGGGTTAACACTGTTTCCTGCGGAGGAGCAGAATCTGCCCCCGGCAGTTTTTCACCCGCCGCTTCTGAACCGTTACGTCTATCGTCTTGAAACTTTCGGACGTTTCCTAAATATGAACTGACGCGTGTTCTGTAATAATTGAAAAAAAGGCCCGCAGAGGAGATCCAGGGTCATGTTTTGGGAGGTCAATTACGAATGCGTGTGCGATGCATACTTCCTTCGTGGTTTGTCGTGGAATAAAAGTCGTCAGAAACTAAGTCGATGCTTTATATCATCAACCTAATTGGGTTATATCATATTTGGTGGCAGAGGCGAACTCAGTACATAAAAATGGGAGGCGATATATCCGTCAACTTAGGCCAACTCAAAATAAGCAAGATGATAAAAGGCGTTCCGCACATGGTGCCCCCCCCCACGTTGTTTACCTGAATCCGCCTATGCACAATTGGTTACATTTAACAAATTACAGCAACAAAGCCCACGTGTGACGATTCCACGTCCCAAACGCTAAGGAAAAGCACATATTTTTATTAAAAATCCCCCTATTTTTATCCCTGAGTACGCCTATAATTTTTTCGTTTGTGTACTTTTTCCTTTCACACATTGAAAAACATGACATTGGAAGCTCAAAAACGTTTTCCGCATGAAAATCAATCGAATCACGTAGCCACAATGACCTTTCAAAAACATCCAAAATTTTCGTATTTTTTGCCCCCTGGCCCCCCATTGTTGAACAAAAAAGCAATTTCTGGGTAAAAAAATAGTCACGACGAATTGAATGGTGTTTGTCTCATCTAAATCGGCTGAGTGGTTCTCGAGATCTCTGGGGGGCAGAATCTGCCCCCCCACGCAGGTTAACGTAATTCTGGCCGCCCGCAGGGACTAGGGTTAACCCATCCATAGGCGGCGCCACCGGGGGGCAGGGGGAGGGGAGGTGCCCCCTGGTGTCAGCCAGGGGGCAAAAATATATTTTTGCCCACCAGAACTTCACGGAGGCCCCACTCTCAAAAGGTGCCCCCTGCTACAACTGGTCAAAAGAACGGAAACTATGCGGCTCTGGTCAAATTTATTGAATGAGAAAGGCCTGCATGACGCCACTGAAGGCACCCAATACTTGACAGGAGCCTCCCCCCTCCGTTCCAGAAAGGGGCCCCCATACTAGACAGGAGGCCCCAGTACTAGACAGGAGGCCCCAAGTACCAGACAGGAGGCCCCCATACTAGAAAGGAGGCCCTTCGCTACCAGACAGGAGGCCCCATACTAGGCAGGGGGCCCCGCACTAGACAGGAGGCCCCGCACTAAACAGGAGGCCCCGCACTAGACAGGAGGCCGCCCAGTACTAGACAGGAGGCCCCGCACTAGACAGGAGGCCCCGCACTAGACAGGAGGCCGCCCAGTACTAGACAGGAGGTCCCATACTAGACAGGAGGTCCCATACTAGACAGAAAGCCCTCAAGTACAAGACCGGAGGCCCCCGGTACTAGACAGGAGGCCCCCAATACTAGATAGGAGGCCCCCAGTACTAAACAGCAGGTCCCTGGTGGGATCTACTACATGGGATCTACTTAACAGGAGATCCTGTACTAGACCGAGGCCCCGCCCCCATATTAGACAGGAGGCCCCACCCCCAGTACTAACGGAGGCCCCAGGTTCTAGGTTAGACAGGAGGCCCCCAGGTACTAATACAGGTGGCCCCCGGTACTAAACATACTAGAGACAGGAGGTCCCCTGGTACCTAAGCATATAAGGTCCCCTGGTACTAGACAGGAGGTCCCCGGTGCGGCCCTCGGTGTTAGACAGGAGGCCTCTCGGTGCTAGATATAAGTACCTGGTTCTAGACAGGAAGCACCCCGGTACCAGATAGGAAGACCCCGTCCCCGTTTCTAGACAAAAGGCCCTCAGTGCTAGACATGAGCCCCCGTTGCTACACAGAAGGCCCCGGTGATGAGGGCCTCTGCAAAAGACAGGAGGCCCACGATACTAGTCAGGAGGCCCCCGGTACCAGTCAGGAGGTCCGGTACTAGATAGCAGGCATCGTCCCCGGTACTAGACAGGAGGTCCCTTCTCCGGTACTAGATATAAGGCCCCTGGTACTAAACAGGAGGCCCCCGGTACTAGACAGGAGGCCCCCGGTACTAGACAGGTCCCCTGCACCAAAATGGGGCTCCCAAAAACTATCCCTACGATTGTATTTTTTTTTATTTGGCCCACTTAATTTTGAGAAGGCTTCCATTTTCACTTAAAATATATTGTAATGATGTGTCTGACCTAGGTCTTAGCCCCGACTATAAACAAGGAGGATATAGCCCCATTTTCCCAATGTATGTGCCCCTGGTCTGACCTAGCCTACATGAGGCCCCTGTCCGACAACAAAATTAAAATTTTCGCGCCGCTTCGCGGCGCTATGGCAATACAAATTAATTTGTATGCGGGTTGAAACTAAACTACAAATTCGGATCTTTTTGCGGTGATTTCTTTGTTTTGCTTAAAGGTTGTTACTTTATATAAATATATAATTGGGCAAAATAGATAGCTTTATTACTTTTTAACGCAATTTTAAGGGCAAAATAGCATTTTAAGAAGTCCACAGTCCGGCACCATACGCAAAGCGACGCATAGATGAGAATGCATATCCAGGGCGTAAGATTCAAAACTTTCACGCTGCTCCGTGGCGCAATTCCTCTTCCGCAGTTCCAAGAGTTTCATGACTTGGGCCCCCTCCCAAAAAAATATTTGAAGTTGGTAAAGCTTATTTCAAACTGGTGTGAGTCACTAGTTTCAACGTTGAAAGGGCAGACCGTCAGTTTATTAACTCCAGCTTCTAAAAGTTAGTATGGCTCATGTCATGTCTGCCATATTGCATTCTCCATCCTTGTAACATGCTTTTTCAACCGTTTTGTTAGACCCTTTCAACCAGAGACTATCATGGGTGTCCAAACCCCAAGCCCAGCCCAGCCGAAGCCCATGAACACCAAGCCCAGACCCAGACCATTCAAAGTTCATAATATTGATACCCTATTGCCCACTCTGGGCTTCATTCAGATAGGCAGGTATATTTTCGCACAAAAGTTGCAAACAGTCCTAATCCCTACCATGTTGGCTTGCAAACTATTAACGATAAATAATATCAGGCACCTGTGTGTTGCTGTTGATTTGGACATATCTGATATCGAACACTTTGCGGTCAACATTATCATACTGGATCAGACTTAGGATCAGACATGATCTAAAAAAATACTTCCCTATTACTTACCCCGATTTATTGTTGTCATATAATTGCCAAAGTTTATTGTTTAAGTGTCCTATATCATTTTGCTTAACTAATGCACATACTCTCACAGCTGGGTTTAAACACCTGACGCTGTGCCGGTATTAAGTAAAAACAAGAACGCTTAGCGACATTGTTCTAAAATTGTCAAACCCATGCCCACCAAGTACCCATGAAAAGTAAAAAAATGCACGCCCAACCCAGACAATCGGAAGAATTGAGTGGGCACCCATGCGTGCACCCAGCCCATGATAGTCCCTGCTTTCAACGCTTGGGAATGGTAGTCCATTCCAAGCTCAGGAAGGGGTCCTTTCGAAGCGCCCCCGAACAAACTGACTTTATATATTCTTTTCTTTCTTTCTGGTGAATGAAATCCTTCAAATGGTAGCTCGGTAAAACTGTAGTATGTAATATGGCATGGAAAAAACGACTTAAACACGCGCTCTCACGTAGATCCGCCACTGTCGACATGCTAAGCTAATACAACCGAAACAGTCGCACATACATAGAACATCGGCCCGAACTATTCACATTGCAACTGTTCCAAATCACCGATCCCACAAAGCTTTGCGCGATGGATTGTTCACTTCACATACAAGCTCAGTTATTTGATTCACTGAACACCGTAGTGACATATCCTTCGAAGGCTCAATGATTCACTGCAAGACTGATTATTCTCACCTGGATGAATTTCTGAGGGTNGAATTTACCTTAGTGTGCTCTTCCCAAAATATGTACAAACCCAATATGTATGATGGCATATAGCAGTGACATAGTTTCTGAAACGTCTTTTAGTCCACCGCAAACTACGTAAGGCATATGCCGCCACACATACCGGATTAAGTAACGATTCCCCATAAACATGTGCCGGAGCTGTCCTCCTTCTGAGCCCTTTTTTTAACACGCACCATTCAATTCTTATGACAAATTCCAAAAGTTTTCAAGACACCTAAGGCCTATTGGTTTAAAAACGCGAGAGGACGAAATAAACTACACGGTGGGGCAAAATTAATATAATAATAAGTGTAATTCTGCCCTCGCACTGTAATAGGGTTTAAGCTTGATATTTACACTCCTCTTTCTGTAATTTATTTTTTGTTTTATTTATATTCAACATGATTTCTTGCCAACAGCTATCTCCTGGATTGTTTCTTCGATAGATATAAATTGGTTGTCTTGAAAAATACGACCGTTTAAAGTCTGAACGCTCTCCCTTTCTCCTCTCTCTTTCTCCTTCCTCCCTCTCCTCCGCTCCTCCTCTCCTCCCCCTCGCTCCCTCCTCCCTCAATCTCTCTCACTTTCCTCTCTCTTCCTTCCCCCTCCCCTCCACACCCCTGCCCCCCCCCTCCCCCCCTCCTCACGCCTAACGCTTGTTGTATTTATCCCCTCCGCTTTTCAAATTCTTCCTTTTCAAAGAAGACCGTCCCCGCGAACTTTCCACCAGGTGGCGGAGGGAGAATTACGCAATAATTGCGGGAGTGGCCTATCCGTTTCTTTGATCCGTGGTATGGCCAAAGGTAAACAAGTCAACTGTAATCAACATTTAGTAGAGAGACGATGACTTCGGCTCAAGGGTTCCCCTTTTAAATACACTGGGGACCTGGGGATGTTTACAGATTGTTAAAACCATAACTCTAAATTTTATCTGTGATTGGACCTCAGTGCTCAGTTGCGTTGTTTTAACTTATCTCATTACGTTATTTTGATGCCAAGCCACAAATATGTCTATCTCAACTCAAATAGTAATGTAAAGGTTGGCGGTGTTCCTTTAAGGTATATGGGCGGAATGACTAGGAATATCGCTTTAACAGAGGTGCAAGAAGTGTCAAGATGGTCACGATTCATCGAACACAAACACAAAAACGCAAAATTAGTCACAACCTCAGCATTAATGTATATCTCTTTCGAGACATTTTTTTTTTTAAAGATGACCCATTCCAGGTGTGAAAGTTTCCTATTCAGGGCCCATCTCACCAAAAGAGCCCAATCTCACCAAATGCCGTGAATTGGTAATACGGCAATTGGTGCACCGCCTGCAAAATTTTCCGAGACCCGGGATCGACCGGCAATCCTACGAAATTTACCGGACTAGCGCTCTAACGACTGAGCTATTTTTGACCACACGAATGCCACCGAACTAAGCAACCGTTCTTAAGAAATGCAGTACTCTGAAGCACTCCACTTACGGCATGCCCGTATTTGTGCATTTGTACCGCACTTGGGAGAATTGGGCCCCCGTGAAGGGGGCTTCAGCCCCCTCCCCAAGTCAACATTAACTTGGACACTGATCGGTGCACAATGGTTCCAGTCCCATTGTCCGATCAGTGCCCAAGTTAATTGCTGGCAGGGTCCAGCTTGGCTAGCATCCCCAACTTGGATGAGGAAGTGGTAAAATCCCAGGAAAATTCTGAATTTGTGTGGGGTTTTGATGGTCGGAAGAATCGGGAAAACGTGAGATTTTTCCTCGCTAAGTCCCCCTCCCCCTCCCACCTTTCGGAGAACAATGAAACTCCTGCTCAGTGCTCAGGTCCCAACTCCAGCCCTTGAAATCAATCTTACTGTTTGCATCTGCATGCCCTGAGAAGAGAAAATTTATCCCAAACTGATTTCGTACAAGAGGTTTTGCTCCCAAATTCCCGATAAATGCCTCTTCATGCTTCGTTGAACGTGCTGCCTTTAAGATACCTACTTTTTGCTTTCCATTCCAGGAAAGGGCTATAATTAGAAGAAGAGGTTAATATTACAATATCCACAAATTACATTTCATTAGAATCATCGTATCAAGTGGATTATCAACAAAAAAATGCAATGAAAGAAGGAACAAAATCAAATCAGCTTTGATCCCTCAACACACAGACCTTCACACAGATTCGAATGTAAACAAAAACTGCCGGCGCCACGACCTTCAAAGCAGAAGATTGCTTTTGGCAGCTCGTCGGTAAACACACATGAAGGAAAATGTGCTATGAGCTTGATGCTGAAGGGAACCTTCACGCAATGGTCCGCAATGGTCACAGCAAAGTGCGCGCAACTGTCACGTCGCAATGGTGAAGGAATAGGGTACCCACTTTGAAGCGTAAGATTTTGCAGCGCTCAGCCTGGGCTCAGCCGCTGTTTTTAAAATATTTTTGGAGTGGTAAAAAAAAACTTCACGTGTCTAAACATCTGAAAGGTTTGAAATAGTATCCATTATTTATAATCACTAAAATGTTTAAAGATTCCCCAAAAAGCTTAACATTTCTATATTAGAGTTAATACTAATAAGTCCGATGATTTAAAAAGTACAAATCAGCGTCACATCAGCTCATTTAAGTGCAATATTGGTCACCTTCGCACGTGGGCGTGTGCGTAAAATTTTGCACCTCTGGCTTTAAAGTAACATCAAAATCTACAAAAATACATATTTCTCCAAGGATTTGACCCTTCCTCGTCCAGTGGGGGTGAGGCTGAAGCAAATTTGGAGGGAAGGGGCTAAAGCCCAACTGAATAGGGATCCTTACCTCTCTGAGCAAGCAATGCACCATGTTTGTACATTTTTTAGGGTGAGCAGTGGCACGCCACCTTCCGAAAAGTTGGGGGGGGGGGGGGCATTCTTTCCATGCAACGCCCATAGGCCTAATGTTAAAATGCGAAAATGTTGGGGGGGACATGTCCCCCCGTCCCCCCCGGTGGCGGAGCCCATGAGGGTGAGTCGTAAAAACTGAAAGTAAGACATTCAAAAACGGGGGGGGGGGCGGAAAAGATGAGGTGGTCCATTCTGAGTATAAAGTAGCATTAAAAAACATTACCCATTCAATATTTTGAGTTTGTAAAGCTGTTTTGACCCCCCAAAAAACAAACACAAATACAGCCTATTCATTTTACATTTTAAAAACGACAATCCTTTATATTTTATGTTCAGAAACTTAGCCATAATGCTTTTACAGAACATATAAAGCAAATTCAGTACAGCAAGTAAAGCAAAATGGCGGTTAACTCTATTCCTTGCGGGCGGCTATAATTACGTTAACGTGCGTTGGGCAGATTCTGCCCTCTCCCAGAGATCTCGAGAACCGCTGGGTCGATTTCGATGGGACGAACTCCATTCGATGCAACGTCAACATATCTTTCTTCTTGGCCCAAAAAAGTTACTTTTAGTTTAAAAATAGTGTTCCAGGATGCAAAAAATACATACTTTTTTTCGAAAGACCGTTGCGGCAATGTGGTTCGACGATTTTCCATGGACCAAAACTGTTTTTGAGTTTCCAGTGCACTGAGCTTTTCACATGAAAAAGGACAGTACTAAAATCAAAACATCATAGGCGTTATTCAGGGGATGTAAAAATGGATGAATTTTCGTATCCACAAATATGCACTTTTCGTGATTGTTTTAGACGATATTGAACGTTCACATGTGGTTTCTTTGTTGTATTTGTTAAATTATCATATATTAAACATAGTCGAATTTAGGTTAACATCGTGGGGGCAACATGTGCGTAACGACTTTTATCATCTTACCAATTTGAAGTTTGACCTAATTTGACGGTTGGTATGAGGTATCGCCTCCAATTTTATCAACCTGAGTGCGCCTCTGCCCCAAAATATGTACAATCCAAGTATGTATCATGTATATACCAGTGTCATCGATCCTGACCCACTTCTTGCACCGCAAACTACGAAGGAAGTATGCGCCGCACAACGGCATTCGTAACTGCCTCCCAAAACCAAAAGGCAGATGAGTCCTTGACTCATTTAAGTCGTCATTAGTGTCGTCCTTCAGTGTGCTGCTATAGATATCTCTGCACAGACGTGCTGACCATCCCGTCTGTCAGGGCAGTGTCGTCCTGCATTGTGCTGCTGTGGGTCTCTCTGCACAGACGTGATGACCTAATGATGACCTATAAGAGTCACAGGACTCATTTGCCTTATGGTTTTGGGAGGCAGTTACGAATGCAGTTGTGCGGTGGCATACTTCCTTTCGTAGTTTGCGGTGCAAAAAGTGAGTCAGGAGCGATGTCCACTGGAATATACATCATACATATCTTGGATTGCACATATTTTTGGGGCAGAGGCGCACTCAGGTTCATAAAAAATGGGAGGCGATTCCAACCATCAATTTAGATCCAACTTCAAATTAGTAAGATGATTTAAAAGTCTTTACGCATTATGGTATCCCTACGATAATTGACCTGGATCTGCCTGATGCGCAATTATATGATATTTAACAATTACCAACACAAAAAGACCACATGTGAACGTTCATATCGTTCTAAAACAATCACGAACGTGCATATTTTGTGATATAAGGAAATGCCCTCATTTTACATCCCCTGAATACGCCTAATATTTTTTTATTTTAGTACTTTTCCTTGGATATGTAAAAGCTTCAGTGCACTTTTTTTGAAGCTCAAAAATATTTTGTCATGCAAATCGTCGATTTCGAACCACAATGCCGCAATGACCTTTGAAAACAAACACAAATTTTTATTTTTTGTCCCCTGATTCCCATTAATAAAAAATGGGAGCCAAGAAGAAATATATGTGACGGTGCCATCGGAATGGCGTTTGTCCCATTCGAAATCAACCAGCGTTCTCGAGATCTCTGGGAGGGGACATAATCTGCACCCCGCACGTTAAAGGGAGTGTGCCTACTCACATTGGTCATGTGGAGTGTTGGACTCTAGTCTTGTTAGAACAGATGTTCTGAATTTAACCATGTGCTTAATTTCCCCAGATTCCACTTGAGTTGCTGAGATATTCCAAAGTCGCAATCACATTCCAACGGAACTTAATTATTCAATATTCGCCAGAGAGCTTTCGCTACTAGAAGCATTGCTCTCAAATTACAAACGCGAGCATATATTGTTAGCCGCTGGCCAATAAAAACAACTGCATGAGCACTGATAGCAGCTGCCGAACAGGGAGCCTCATAACGTATAAACAAACCCATACATTGTTCGTTATAGGTTTGTTTATCGTCTTTGGTGCGCATTAATTGGTATAATCTTTCGTTGTTCTGTTTATAGTGGCGACGTTTATGAGTTTTGAAACAAAAACCAAATGCAAAACAGGAATATAAGTACAAAACTTCAACTAAAGGGCTCCAGACGTGAATTCAGATCGTAACCAATGATCAAACCAATAGCTTCTTACCGCAATACAAATATATTTTACATTTCAAAAGAGAAGGCACACTCCCTTTAACCTAATTCTAGCCGCCCACAAGGAATAGGGTTAACCGCCATTTTGTTTTACTTGGTGTACTGAATTTGCTTTATATGTTCTTTAAAAGTATTATGGCTATGTTACTTAACATAAAATATAAAGGATTGTTGTTTTAGAATGTCAAATGAAAAGGCTGTATTTGCGTTTTTTTTGGTCAAAACAGTTTTTACAAACTCAAAATTTTGAATAGGTACGTTTTTGATTTTTTTCAAAAAATATTCTTGCTTTATACTCAGAATGGACCTCCTCATTTTTCCGCACCCCCCGTTTTTGAATTACTAAATTTCGGTTTGTACGACTCACCCTAATGACTCACTAAAAATACATAGTACCTACATACACCTAATTTGGACCAACGAATGAGTACATTGGGTTCCAATTACCCACCTTGTCAGTTTTATTTCAGTGTTACCTTCAGGCCCGTCAATAATTCAGCTAATTTACGACTGCTCGTGCTTTTGCTTGCCATGCATGATATATGAGCCACATTAATTACAGCATTTGCCTGTAGTCTTCTGATGAGGGAACTACATGGCCAAGGATAGAAAACGACATTTTGTGATTATTTGCGATGCCTGTAGTTTTTTTGTGATTGTGATTGTGATTGTGTGATATTTTGTGATACATGCTATGTCGTCACCAACCATGATAAAAACAAAGCGATTGAACTTGCCCTGGTTCCTTTGAACCCGGTTAACTTTACATATATATTACATTAAAATCTTGAACTGCTAGACATAAATGTGCAGTCGTAGCACAGCCAACAAAATACTAACCTGTGTGCTTGAAGCAATCATGGCAGTTGAAAGACGAGACGCTCGCGCTAGGCAGTTGTTTTAGAGGAAGCCTGTATGCGCCCATACATCCATTGAGAATGATACGAAAAAGAGTGCGTTGACATGTGATGCTTAGTTAATATAAATCGCGTCAGTAACCGTCATTGATGGCATAAAATACATCAATGCATTGTATGTCCATAATGCATGTGGGTTGACCACTTTTTTGCGAAATAACGCTGTAATAGCAGATAAATGGGAGATATAATTAAGACCAATAAACCAATTTTGTTGCATTGTCGCAGTGATCACGAGCTTGAGTAATTACAGTTAATATACTATAAGTATCAGTTACATAATTAATGACACTCCGCAATTCAGCATGCGCATGCATTTCTTCACTCAATCTTGAAATTACTTCCTCATATTATCTGCTTACATAAGACGTGTAAATAATAAACTAATATACATGCTAGCCCACCGGCTTACTAAAATAAACCACATCGACCATTCATGTCGCTCCTGTGTAGAGTTCGACATGGCTGCACTTTTCCTTGGCCTAGCCGCCCCACAGCCATGGCATTACAGACACAGCCAGCCACAGCCACTCCCAAATGTCAATGGGGCCAGCCGTGATATTTTGTTAATCATTTTATGTCCTTATTTCCAGTCTTCTGTTATGGCAACATGCCAAGGCTTTTTAAACCATGATTGATTTGATAAAACTTATGAAAAAACAAAACAGTTAGACCATGCAGCCACAGCCATAGCCACAGCCATAATCTAGAGATTTTCCAGTCCGGCCCACCCCATTAGCCATGGGGCTCGGCCAGCCATGGGGATAGCCGCCCCATGTAGAACTCTACTCCTGTGGTACAAACGTCCGAGCGGTCACTTTGATTCCAGGTTCACTCTCCTTGCACTCTTCCTCTCCCCAGCTGCCAGGAAAGCGAGGCCAGGGCGCCAGTGGCTGGGTGATCCAGGCCAAACTGCAGGTCTATATGTGGCTGGGCCTCACCAAGCAGAAGAGCACCTTCTACTCGGGCCTGCCGCGGGGTTACGAGCTCTCTCACGAGCTGCGAAACTCGGACCGTCCTAACGCCATGCCGCCCGCCTCGCTCAGATACGTCGAACGACAGGTAAGGGGCTGCGAGTACAACGCGAGAAGTTCACTGACTATATGTGCAGCTCTGGTACTCAAAGTTGATACGAACCGAGAAATAAATCCAATAATAAAATAAAATAGTAGGAAAAAACAAGTAAGTAGGGGAGACCAAATAAGAAAAGAATTGACCGCTGAATTATTCTACGAGATATTTGTGTTCACAAGTCGCACCGGATAGATCATGACCAAGGAGCTCGAGAGATTATATTTTGTGTCGAATCCGGTCAGCTATAGATCTGAACTCGTAAGCTGAGTCCTGTGATCTGCGTTGCCGGAGTAAATTTGTCACATGTTTCGTGGCGAGGATCTTTACTACACCAGTGGTAGGACGTTGAAAATCAAGAGATTAGAGAATCATCGCCTCATATCCACAATTGCATTTCGATTCACCAATAGCGATCACACAGCTTATAGATGTAGCTATGGCTTGCCAGGCCCAGCTGTTCATCCTCGTCGGGACGTGAAATAATATAGTAAGGTGTCAGTCAGACCATGTTTCAAACCTGTTTTTCGAAACAAGTATGACTGACTGCGCTTGTCTTAACTATTTTGTAGATGATCTAGTATCCATACAAACTGGCGGGCCACGTGAACAGCTGTTTTTTAAATATGTGACTAGAGTCCAGTCTCGCGTGCGCTAACAGAACGTTTTTCAATTCTGCGGGCCGTGTTAACGTGCAGGCGTGTTACAAAACATGTGACTACGTCCATCCCCGTGCTAAGAACGTACACTTGATGTCACGGGGCGCACGTGATAAAGCTGTTAACCATGTGACTAGTCCTGGCCCCGCTGCTCACCAAAACTGTTTCCAGGGCTGTCTAGTTCCCACGTGCACGCTGTTCAACCCATGTTGAACTATGTCCTGCCCGTTGCTACAGACGTCCGAAGTTTCCAGCCTTGCGTGGCTCCCAAGTATCAGTGCAGTTTTCTCGTTGAAACAACCCATGTTGTTGTACCTGCCCCTGCGATGAACCACAGACGTTCCGAGCTGCGGGCACCATGCGTGCAGCCTGTTAACATTTACTGTTCCTCTCCCGTGCTAACAGACTCGTTATTCCAGCTGGCCGGGCCCACGTCCAGCTGTGTAACATGTGCCATCTCGTCCCTGCACTTCGGACCGGACCGAGACGTTCCAGACTGCGGGCGCCCACTGTGTCAGGCTGTTAATAACAGTGATGAAGGGTCCTGCCCTGTGAGCCTACAGATCGTTCCACGCTGCGGGCCACGGGCAGTCTGTTAACATGTTGACTTGTCCCTTGCTCCTCCGCTAGCTACTACGGAACGATTTTCCCACGCTTTGCGGGCACTCGACGTTGCAGGCTGCCTAACATGTGACGTACCGAGACCTGACCCTCCCACTAACCCATGCACTACAGACGTTTCCAGCTTGCGGCGCGCCAGTTGCAGCTGTTAACAATGTGACTGTCCCTGCTCGTGTCTACATTTTTGATCCGGTTCCATTGTCTTTGTTCTTGGTTATTGTGTCTATTTTTCTTTCTTATTCTGTCTGCAGCTGATTACATGCTGACTGTTCCTGTCCGTGAGCTAACAGAGACTGTTCGCCAGCCTTATGCGGCTCACTGTTCCGGATCAGCTGTTTAAACTGGGATGACTGTCCGGCCTCCGTGCTATATGACGTTCCAACTGCGGGCCCACGTGCAGCTGTTAACATGTGACTGTCCGGCCCCGTGCTACAGACGTTCCAGCTGCGGGCCCACGTGTACCAGGCGCGCTCGCTGATCGGCTCCGACTCATCCGGCCTCTCGGACCCGTTCGCCAAGGTCGTGTTCGGCGAGCACAGTCGAACCACGCAGGTCAGTCAGACTACGAAACACCTCGAATTCGAATAGCAACTGATTCAAAGCTTCTCTTAACAAATTTGTGCTGTGTTCTGACCTCTGGCCCGTCAATTCCCGCGGGGATTCCGGGGAATTGGTAGAGAAGTGCTTTCTACCGATTCCTGTAGCAAAGAGTTATCAGGAATACCAATGTATGAGTACATTGCCGAACTGCAGTAGAGTAAAATACCCGCCAGGGATTCCAGGGATTCCTACTAGGAATGTGACGGTTAGAACACAGCGTTAACCTTGATTTTATATTATTAACGCTTACCTACAAACTAATGTAAAATTAAGATCGCAAGATTTGAACCCACGCCCTTCCGCTTCGGAGTACAGCTGACGCTGGACGGTGCACGGCAGGTGATTGACGAGACACTGAGCCCCACCTGGGACGAGCTGCTCCTCATTGATGACGTCACAGTGTACGGCAGTCCCGAGGCCATCTGTCGGGAGCCGCCTACAGTCGTCATAGAGGTGTTTGATCAGGACAAGATGGTAAGTACCAGTACACCAGTACCAGTACACCAGTACCAGTACACCAGTACCAGTACACCAGTACCAGTACACCAGTACCAGTACACCAGTACCAGTACACCAGTACCAGTACACCAGTTCCCTTTTAGGATGTAGTATGTTTCTGTTATGATATTGCCCTGCTGCCGGCTCGGTCAACGGCCGGCTGACCAGTGCAGCCGGCCGTGGTGCCTCGGGCGCCGTGACGTGTGAGTCACGTGACCTGGTTGAGGTCGGCTGTGCGGCCGGCCGTGGGCTGGCCGTGGTGCCTCGGGCGCCGTGACGTGTTAGTCACGTGACCTAGCTGAGGTCAGCTGTGCGGGCTGGCGGCCGTCGGAGGACAGACAGACAGACAGACAGACAGACTGGTGTGGCTGGTTGCGACCGGTGTAAACGCCGTAATACCAAGAAGTGCTTTGTGGACCAGAGGCCGTTCTTATATATAAATCGAGACACGGCTCGTTTTTCCTTCTTCTTAAATGCTGAGTCATTTTCTACTAATCAAGTCGTTATCAACCAAATTAGTTGAAAACGACAGAATGCTTAGAAATGTTGAATTTATTAGTTTTTCTTTCGAGCAATCGAAAAAAGTAGTTCGCAGATCAGAGCCTATGATTTTACAAAAAAAAATCGAGCCATGGCCAGTGGCGTACCCAGGATTCGCTTCAGGGGGGGGGGGACAATTTTTGACCTGGGGCACAAGGTAACCCCACTAAAAAAAATCATCGGATTTTGCCCACTATATTTTTAGAGGGGCATATTTTCAACATTAAAAAAACACACAAAAACATTATTTTTCATGGGACCCCAATTACATCCCCCCAAAATCGCCGTACTTGGCCCGGCCGGCGAAATACGGTAAAATTGAGTGAGAGCACCGTGGGCACAGGCCCTATTTCGTGCACTGATGCACTAGCAGGGGGCACAGGGTGTACGTGCCCCCCAATGTACCGACTTTTTCATTAAAAAATGATCGGTGACGTCCCTGTTTGCGATTTTTTGGGGCCCTGCAAAATATTGTGGCCTAAATCCGGAGTTGATTTTATTATTTTCGCGCCATTTCTTTCAGGGGGGGTTTCGGGGGAGGACTTTGCCAATGGGGGTCCCTGGGATGCCGTGTCACCCTTGTCGAAGGTCTGGCTGCGCCCCTGGATCAGGTATAAGGTGGCCAAATGTGTGAGGGGTTCCAGTTTGATGCTCCAAAGGCCTTAGTTGCTCCTGCATCCATGAAACCCCAGAGCCGCCTGAGGGGGCACTCTAACCTATAGAACATCGGAAAAAATAATTGAACTGCTCTGAATTCATTTAAGACCACACTTCGCGTGGTCTTTATATTGGAAATAGGGCCCATCGGGCCCTTATTCCAAAGGGGGCACATGGGTCAAGGGGGCACGCACAGACCTTCAGGGGGCAATTGCCCTTTCCCCCCCTTGGTACGGCTATGACTCTGACCGCCTGAGGGGGCCCTCTTGTTGCCACCTGAGAAGACACTCTGGCCGCCTGAGGTGGCACTCTGGCCGCCTTAGAGGGTACTCTGACCTCAAAAACCTCTGAAGAACCTCTGAAGAGCCTCTGATGTGCTCTGAAAATGGGTCCCTTCTGGCCCTATTTCCAAAGGGGGTTCATTGGCCAAGGGGGGCCATTGGCCAAGGGGGCACGCACGGACCTTCAGGGGGGCAATTGCCCCTTTTGTCCCCCCCCCTTGGGTACGCCTATGGCCATGGCACGATTTTATTATAAGAGCGGCCTCCGATCTGAACCTGTCTGTGCTGAGTGGTCTGCAGGTGCACCAGAACGCCGGCACTGGTTACGGGGCTTACGCCAGTAGTAGTACCAGTGAGCTCCGTACCCATACGCTGGAAATGTCCCGGGGTTCTATCACCGTCGGCGACATAATAATGTACTCCGGAAAGTGTCTACCTTGGTGTTACAGGTCTCCGTCCATCCTCTTTTCACTTCAACTCTTTCCATCCCTTCACATTTCATATGATTTACTGTGACGTTAAAGACATTGTTTTCCTGATTTATACTATAATAAAGTCTGGCGAGTTATCGCTCCACCAATTCTGCATGGAGCTTGTGGTCAAAGATCTATGGGGAATTCCTACTCTGAGCGTTATGCAGACTGGATTAAAGGGCGCAGGCGCCACAGGTTGGATAAATTGCACAACGGGATAGACGTTCAGTCAGGCAGATAAACTTCTGGAGTGCAGTGAACATCAAAAGGTCCTAAACAAAAACATTGTTTGATAAATGAGCGAATGGCGCGCTTATACAACCACAATCGCCAGACGCCACCAGAGTACTGAAGCTTGAATGCGCGCATTTTACTCAATTTATAGTACTTGGATGTCGAGGCCCTAGATTTTAGGCCTAACAACACAATCAGTCTGTTAACGACATTTCCAGAAGGGATGCACAGAAGCATGGTGTCGCATTACCAATGTATGTACCGTTGTATGTACATGCCATGTCATTAGCATTGTCTGAATTTAAATGTCATTGTGTTTCTAAAGGCTGAAACACATTCTTCGCGCAGGTGCGCCAAGTAGATACGAAAATACGGGTGCCTATTGTAATACAACGGAGGTTGCAACAACCGCACGATGTGCGACGGTGCGGGAGGAGAAAATAAACAGATGAAATTTACCAAGGCCATATGTAGGAGGTAGAGTTATCTGTGGATTCTTCGTGATCATGACGTCAGAGTGAACCGCCATTTATATCCATTGGCCTCCTCTGGTATTGCAGTTCAGGCTATTTCGGGAGAATTAAACAACCCTTTAACTCGAAAACTGAAAATGTTACGAAAAATAAAAAGACAGCGTTGGAAGAATTGAAACAAGGTAAATCAAAGTCTTCTGACTGTTTTGGGCTCAGGTCAATATCAAGGACACTAGAGGTCACCAAAGGTCAGGTATGTGGAATCTGCTCCAGTCCCATACCACGCACCGTGCCGGTTGAAACTGTACACTTTTTTAATTTGACCTAAACAACGTGAAATTAAAATGAATCAACGCGTCCTGACAAGACGAACACGATGACATCAAAATAATTACTGTATCTGCATTTACTAAAAAGGTATTTGCGAGAAGAAGAATGCAAATTTACACCTGCGAGTCACGGGGGGGGGCTTTTTCAGCCACGCTGAGGAATATTTGAAACATCTCAAAATATGATGCAGCCATCGACGCCAAACGTTCCGTACCTTTCCGGAAATCATTTTTACACATGTCAGCAAAATTAATTTCTGGGGGTTATAATGTGTAACGAGAAATTGACGACATAGTGACGTCACATCTGACAGATTTCGAGCCAAATTAGGCCGTATACATTAAACAATTATATACAATACAATTTGGAAGATAACTACACTTAATCCCTCACCCTGGTGGGGGGCATTTTACCCCCTGTGTTTTTCTGAAATAGGCGGAAAACGGCGGCCGCGCAGCGGCCGCCAAATTTTGCCACGCAGCTGTTTGGTTTGGAACATCGTTTACCCTACACAACTTCTAAACAAAAAATTACTTGAGGATGCATCCGAGGTCAGGTCACCAGGTCACTTTAAAGTGACCGTTGCTTCTCAGAGAGATGTTTGTGATCGTGCTAAAGCCACAGTTTTTGTTCGAAAAATTTGAAACTTGTAGTATTTCATAAGATCATAAGTACCTACAACTTGTTTATCTCGGATTTTGTATATCGTTGACCTAAGGTCAGGTCAATTTTCTGACTCTGATAAATGCATATAAGCGAATCATTTTACGTATCAGTTTGTATTCCCTTGACGTTATTTATATTGCAAATCACCGCTTATGACTGGAGACACTTTCAGTCTTCTGTATGATTCTTGACTGATACTGCGGCCCTCAACAAATGAACTCACGCATTCATAGTACGCATTTATTGTTTTTTGATTGTTGTTGTTGTTGTTGTTGTTGTTGTTGTTGTTGTTATTTTGCATCATTTGAGTAACTGTATTTTCACAAAAGCTGAAAAACTAAAAAAATGTGTCAGAAGCGATGCTAAATCACGCCAAAGCCAATGTCAGTACCTTTATTTGCTTAGCATATCATAATTCATCATTGACCGCACCTGCCATTTCTTCCCTTCTTTTTATGCTCATATCACATTCATGGAGCCGCTGACCCCTGATTCGTCACTCTATTACCCAACTGCCCCGCTGACGGTAAAGTAAGGCGGGGTTTATCGGTCGCACCTTACCCTCTAACCACCTCTCCCCGCTCGCACAGTGTGGCCAAACGCCACTTTAGCCTGAATTCATTCGTAGTGCCTGTCGTTTTCGCTGAAAATTATTGAAAATGACTTATAGCGATATAACTGCTACTAATAAAGCTTTATGCAACAATTTGCTCGATTCGTGCACACTGGCGGATCCAGAACGTGGATTTGGGGTCTGAATTATAAAAAAGTTTCAACAAATTTGGAAAACTAATTGGATTGGGCTTCCGTGTCCGTTATTGAACGGTTTTAAACAAACATACCTTCATACAAGTTTATTATATTTCATTCTACAGTTGTAAATGTGTCAAATTTTGACGATTTCAGGCGATATGTGAAAGAGGCTTGAGCCCCTGCCACCCCCCCCCCTTGGATCCGCTAGTATTTGTGCAAGACTATTAATGGTTCCATTTGCGTGAATATCAATGATAATGCATGCGTAAAATAATATAATTTGAAGCTTTGTTGACGATCATTATCAAATGGTAAATCAGTTTTTTACTTTGTTTTACAACCAGAGTTTTGCAGCTTATTTGCCGTTTCCTGATCCATCAGTGGGCTGAAAACATGTCCGGTGTCCCTTTATGTCACACTCATGCCACAACGTGACAGTAAGACAGATCTTATCACCGCTCGCACGACCTCACGACCTAATCGGCGCTACTGCTGCTGATACAGCAGCCACGCTACCGAGGTTGTCCAACTTGCGGTGTCAGCAGCTGTCGGCTCTGCGAGAGATCGTGTTGATCTGCATGGAGCCAGCTGCTTGGTCGACTCTTGATTTAGGCTGGGCGATGTTCGGCTGGCAAACGTAAGGCGTGGCGGGCGGCCGGGGCTGTTTCTGTCGTTGGAGTCTTCGCCACTGCCTTCGCCCTGGCTGCGTCGGCTACAGGCTCCATTCCGCGTTCTGAAGGCACTCTTTCACTCATTCTGCCACTGCTGGTGGTGTCCTTAGCGTCTCTTTCCGTCCCGGCAGCCGGTAGCTTCAAGGTAAGGGGCAATCGAGCACTGAATCCAGCGTGGCAAGCGCGCTCAGGCAATACTCCAGGACACCAGGAGACCATGTTGGTGACGGCCGGCCGGCTGCAGCTAGCTGCCAGGTCGTTGAAGTTCTTCAGCGTGAGACCAACAATGCTGCAACCTCACTGCAAACCCAATGCCCTTACACACACCAGCAAGACACTCAAGCTATTAGTAGCTGCATCCATTGACGTAATAAGGAAAAGGCCTTTCGCTTGTAATTGTAATCTGACCTACCGTGTGCGCAGGCCCGAGGCCTGGGGGTCGACCAAGCTGGGTCGGATCACGCCAGCCAGGCCGCCGCGACAAGTTTTTAAAGCTGATGTACGGCCGGGGAGGCCAGGTTGGGACAAGACATCTTGTTCGCCCTATGGCAGAAAAGACGCTGAATTCAGTCGTTAAGTAATTTTTCGGCTTGAGGCCTTTTGAGTCTCTTTTTTTAACGACTTTTCTTAAAACGTCTTACATGAGGAGGTCCTATTAAGGCAAGTATAATTCCAAATTTAGTCACAGAAAACGCATTTTAACAACTTCAATATATTCCTAACGAGTTTCTGCATCTGTTGATGCCTCATTTTCCCAAATTATTTTCCGGAAACACAGCACCTAGCCGCGTTGAAAAAAGGAAACTATTTTTTCGCTACACAGCTCGTTTTGTGGAACCAGTGTGTGTGTGCGCTTTGAACAATTATTATAGCCCTAAAACGTTAAAATAGGCCAAAATGATATGTCTAACGATAAACTTTGGACATTTTCCAATCCAATGAGTGGCATCGTAGGCATAAATTCAGAAATCAGGTTTTGAATACATTCAGGCTAACTGGCATTCGCCACAATGTGCGCTGTCAACAGGGTAAGGCGGAGTTCATCGGTCGCACCATGGCCCGACCCCACCTGAAGCTGCTGGATGAGCCTTATGAGCGGCCGCGGTTCCCGCCGCCGCTGGAGTGGCACCAGCTGGTCAGAGGCACTGAGGCCGCCGGGGACCTGCTGGCCGTGTTCGAGCTGCTTCAGGTGAGCAGCCCTCCCTACCTGCTGGCCGTGTTTGAGCTGCTCCAGGTGAGCAGCCCTCCCTACCTGCTGGCCGTGTTCGAGCTGCTCCAGGTGAGGGCATCGCTCCCTACCTGCCTTGCCGTGTTCGAGCTGCTTCCAGGTGAGACAGCCCTCCCTACCTTTCTGGCCGTGTTCGACTTGCTCCAGGTGAGCAGCCTCCTTACCCTGCTGGTCGTGTTCGAGGCTGGCTTCAGGTGAGCAGCCCTCCTCACCTGCTGGCCGTGTTCGGAGCTGCTCCAGGTGACAGCCTCCCACCTGCTCGGCCGTGTTCGAGCTGCTCCAGGTGAGCACGCCCTGCCCCACCTGATGAGGTTGCGAGCTGTCGCAGGTGATGCAGCCCTCCTCAGCCTGCTGGCCGTGAAAGAGGCTTGCTCCAGGTAGGGCAGCTTACCCTCACTGCTGGCCCGTGTTCGAGCTGCTCCAAGGTGAGCAGCCCTCCTAACTGTGGCCGTGTTCGAGCTGCCTCCAGGTGAGGCAGCCTCTACCTGCTGGACCGTGTTCGAGCTGCCTCCAGGTGAGTCAGCCCTCCCTACTGCCTGGCGTGTTTCGAGCTGCTCCAGGTGAGCATCCTCCTCACCTGCTGCCGTGTTCGAGCTGGCTCAGGGTGATGCAGCCCGTCTCTCTACCTGCTGGCCGTGATTCGAGCTGCTCTAGGTTGAGCATCCCTCCCTAACCTCTAGGGCCGTGTTGTGGAGGCTGCTTCAGGTGGCAAGCCCTCCGCTACCTGCTGGCACGTGTTCTGAGCTGCTCCAGGGAGCATCCCCTCCTACGCTGGCTGTAGCCGTGTTTGAGCTGGCTTCAGGTGAGGCAGCCCTCCCTACCTGCTGGCCGTGTCGAGAGGCTGCCCAGGTGAAGCATCCTCCTACTGCTTGCCGTGTTCGAGCTGCTTCAGGTGAGATCCCTCCCTGACTGCTGGCCGTTGTTTCGAGCGTGCTCCAGGTGAGGCATCCTCCCTACCTGCTGGCCGTTTCAAAGGCTGCTCCAGGTGAGCATCCCTCCCTACCTGCTGGCGTTGTTTGAGCTGCCTTCAGGTGACAGCTCCCTACAACTGCTTGGCCGTGTATTGAGCTGCTCAGTGGGACAGCCGACCTGTGCCGCTGTTTCGAGCCTGCTATCGCGAGGTGAGCAAGCCCCCTCACCTGCTGCCGTGTTCGAGCTGCTCCAGTGAGCAGCCTCCTACTGCTGGTCGTGTTCGAGCTGCTCCAGGTGAGCAGGCCGCTCCTACCTGCCGGTCGTGTTCAGAGCTGCCCCAGGTGAGGCACCCTCCTCACGCTGCCGGGCCGTGGTTGGCTGCTTCAGGTGAGCAAGCCCTCCCTAACCTCGGCCCCGTGTTCGGAGATGCTTCCCAGTGAGCAGCCTCCCTCACCTGCTGGCGTGTTTCGAGCTGGCTTCAGGTGAGCAGCCTCTCCTACCTGCTGCCGTGTTTCGAATGCTGGCTTCAGTGAGGCAGCCCTCCTTACCTGCTGGCTGTTCGAGCGTGCTTCCAGGATTGAGGCAGCCCTCGCTCACCTGCGGCCGTGTTCGAGCTGCTCAGGTGAAGCAAGCCCTCCCGACCACGCTGGCCCGGCGTTTAGAGCTGCTCCAGGTGGGAAGTCTGGCAGGGGAGACGTTTTTGGTTCTGGAGTGTGGAGGAAAAAACGCATAAAATCGTTATTGTCCTAATTGTCATTTTTGCAATGTCAGTCTTCCCAGACTTTTAAGGTGTTTAAGGGATGCAAAGCATTCAAAGCATTCAAAACATTCAAAGCATTCTCGGCATGTTGGCCTTTAGTCAGTCTGGTTGCCACCTTTGTAGAGGATATTGATCGGTACAGTGCATGTATGTTTTGAGGTCTGCATGTCAGGGACTATCTATTGTTGTGCAACAAGTTAGATTGATGGTAGTGACTCGCTTTGGGAATGACATACATTAAATTGTCATTTGCATATTTGACCTTTCTCTAAGCAGTCAATAGTGCTGCAAAGGCCTTTGTATTAGGTAGGTATTCACTACTCATGCTAGTTACCGTCTCATTTTTACACGATGCTGTAACAATCCCATCTGAGCTACTGAATGCCAAGTCAGCTACCGAATAATGTTAAGATCAGCACAGTTAGAGGCTTCTGAGAAGAAGGCGAACAAATTACCCTGTGGAGTAAAGCTACACTTAGCGACTGAAGAGTGAAGAGCACAGTGGATTGGTCCATGAGATTGTTATTCTGGTCCGATGATTTGAATGACTGTATCATAATATTTGACCGAAAAATGGATTTCCTTTGATTTTTTATGAATATAAAATTGAGCTGCATAGCATATATACATAAAATTGTTGTATCGCATTAATTTCTCAATGCACTTTATCCATTTCATATGCTATATTGTAACATTTACATAAGGCTGAATCTGTCACAAATTATTACACTGGGATGTGCTTGATTTGATTGTCTCTGTCTTGAGGGAGACTCATCGGTGTGATTGTGCCCCGATGAGTGGTTCTATTGGCAGCTCTGATATTCATGCACACAGTAAAAACAAACTTGAATTGCCCGGTGGTTGCTTGTGCGATGCAGGTGTGTGACGTGTGGACGTGTGATGACGTGTGACCAGGTGTGTGACGACGCCGGAGGGAGCGACCCATCACAGGCACCGGCATGTCCAAGTACCGCGACACCAGCCGGGAGACGGGGCCGGTCATGCCCATCCCTAAGGAGATCCGGCCGACGCTCGTCAAGTACAGGTACGCTGCAAGCACGCTGTTGTTCAGCTCTAAGAATACCTGAGCGGTAAAGAAGTAAAAGCAGTAAAAAGTAAAAGTTAAGTAAAAGTCAAAAAGTTTCCAGACGCTAGGCCTAACGGTTTAGAAGCGGCAGGCGAAAAAAACTACCGGGGGGAATCTGCCCCCCGCAGGGAATAGGGATATATGGATGTGCGTGCAGGCTGTAAGTTGTCTGGTGAAGACCGAGGAAGGCCGTATGATGGCGGTTGATTTTGAAACTTCAAAAACACCCCTAATAGCACATAACGTTGTCCCAACGTCATGGCAACGTTGACAACGTCAATACAATGTTCATACGACTTAATTGCTTCGTGAAAACGTTGTCACGGCGTCGTGAAAGTAGGTAATGTGTGCTAATAGGGACTCTCCCGTTTGCTCGTAATGGCATGAAAGTAAGACTTGACATTTAACCATGATTGCTTAGTATTTTCAATCCCCATCCAACATTGGGGAAATAAACTGAGCACTGTACAAATATAACTGTTAAGAACCTTAACATATTGATATGTTTTTCCATACATGCAGCAATGCACACCCAAATGGAGAAACACAGGCATTACAACAGCCTACATGAATTATACCATACTTTTGCGAGTATGCATGAAACAGTGTTGAAGGCTTTCCAAAGGTGTGGGAAAACATGTTGTATCACACTTTTGGAAGTTGTCCTACACCTATGAAAGTTATCCCACCCTCTGCTTAATGTATCTATGACGTAAATATATGACGTTACATGCCGTAAATAACATGTATGAGAAATATCTTCCTTCCCTTCGGCTGGCAATTCAATAATCTCACCTCGTTCTATTTTTCGAAAATACCTCGGAGTTCAGACCTAACGTTCTTCGGCATTTTCGATAAAAACAAACTCGGTGAGATCGTTGAATTGTCCCAGCCCCCGCCCCGGGAAGGGATGTATTAACCCAAACATTTGGGATGGCTAATTTATATGAGAACAAATACCAGATTACCTTTTCAACTTCTTTTGAGCTTGTTTCTCAACGATCATTTATTTTGGATGTTACTGTGAATACCTTTATTAGCCGTTATCACGAAGGTTTTATTTTTACCCGGTAGTACCCGTAGTACCCGGTAGAATTTCATTCGTTTTGGGTAATTTAAATTAATAAAATTTCAATTAATACCAAAAATATCCGGGAAAAGCCGTGTTCTTAGACTTAATTACCCAAAACGCATGAAATATTACCGGGTACTACCGGAGGTACTACCGGTTTAAAAATAAATCCAATCTGTTACCGGTAGTGCCGCGTAATATTTCGTTCGTTTTGGGTTATTTGAGTCAAGAACACGGCTTTTCCCTGATTTTTGGGTGTCAATTGAAACCTTATAATTCATAAAAGTTCGATTGACACCAAAAATATCCGGAAAAGCCGTGTTTTTAGACTCAGTTACCCAAAACGCATGAAATATTACCCGGTACTACCGGGTACTACCGGGTACTACCGGGTAAAAATAAATCATTCGTGAAAACGGCTATTGCTAGCAAAAGCGAGTTGTTACTTGTTACAAACTTTTTACCAATCAATTGAGGTCATATAAACCAATCGAGTTCTACCAACCAATTTACCTACCCCACCTACAAACAAGAACACCTGTTAATTATGGTTTCTAACTTGGATGCCGTTCTGTAGGTATGTGTGGGTGCCGGGTGGGAGTTGTATACGTATAGGTTTGGTGCCATGTTATGTGTGCCGGTCTAGCTTCTGCCGCCTCTCCGACTGAATTTGCAGTGACGGACACCAGAGACCTTTTCACCCGCCGATACTCTTCCCTCCCCTTCTGGCAACCGTCGTGAGCCGTCACATGTCCATCAGTTGGCCGTCATTTGGCCGTCATTTATCCGTCATTTAGCCGCCATCAATCCGTCATGACACGGCTGTCGTTCGTCACAGCCAGTCAGACGTGGCCTACATTGCCGACTTAAAAACCGCAACACGAGCGCTAGGACTCAGACTTCCACTGAGCAGGTGTCTGGGATCACCGCTTTGTCTCGACACCCCGAGAGATGCTGCGCTTGGTCCTTCTCTCCTGCCTCGCGGCCGCCGCGGTGGCCACCTTCCGCGGCGAATCGCTGGTCGGCGGCTCCATCTACGGGGGCGTGGTTGGCCCCTCGCTGCCGGTCCTCGGCCAAACTGTGGCCGTGTCCCCGCTGAATGGCCTCCTCCTGCCTGCTGACATCCCACGGGCCATCCCCCTGATCCGCACCCGCTACAGCACTCTCTCGCACACCGCCGCCATCGATGTGATCCGCATCATCCTCTCCCGGCCCCATCCCCTCCTGCTGCAGTCGATGCAGCTGCAGGCCGTGCCGGTCATCTCACAGCGACTCAGCTTCCTGCGGACGGTGATCGGCGCGCTGCCGCCCGTCTTCTACACCAGCGGCTACCGCAGCGCCTTGGTCAACCACGTCCACCAGCTGGGCGTCAGCGTCACCGCCGCGCAGCTCAGGGACCCGCTCGCGCTCATCGACGCCCGGCTGGCCTGCAGTCTGGTGGCGCCCGTCTCCGTGCCGACGTTCCTCGACTTCTTCGGCAGTCAGCTCCTGCAGGTGGGCGGTGGTCAGCTGGTGGGGAGCCTGCCGCCGCTGGAGACGATATACACGCACATCACGGCGCTCCAGCTCAGTCCAGTGCCTGTCGGCTTCCAGCGGATCAGCCTCCATGTCGGTGGTGGTTTTCCGGCGGTGAGCACCCTGCAGCCAGCGCTGGCTCGCATCGGCTTCACCGGCCTGGCCCAGCCTAACATCATCTACAGCGGCTTGGCAACCTACCTGTCGCAACAGGGCTTGGCCCTACCGCAATTCGTCGGTGGTCTGGCTCAGTTACAAATCCCACCTCTGGACTCGCTGATCCAGCAGGTTCAGATCCAGCCGCTCTTGCCGCGTCTGCACTTCCTGCCAGCGCCGGTGGTCCGCCAGGACATTGTGCCGCTGCTGCTGATCCGGTTCTACACGCTGCCGCGCCGCCTGAGGCGCACCCTGCGACTGACACAGGTCGTCACCGGCTACCTGTCCACGCCGCAGGTCACGGAGGTGGCAGCACTCAACACCGGATATATCGTCAGGCTGCTGGCTGGGTTTGATGATTACATTCACTCTCGGGCCAAGGGATTCAAAGGCAGGCTCTGGAGCCGACCCATCTGGGGATCCGATAAGTGGTAAACTGAGCAAATGGTGAAACTTCTGTGGACCGGGTGCTTCTTTGAGCACCGGTGGCGAGAGGGATCAGTTTGAGAAATATGTGTTGTTATGTAGACCAGTGGCAAAATACATATACGAATGGCAAGGTATAAGGATGTTTGAAATATGCGACGCTACTCTTTCATGAGGAAAAGCAGGGCCAGTATTTTTAAAAGACGGAATAAATATCAAGGTATGCGGTATTCAGTTACTGAAAGAGAGAACTTGATTTCAAGAATGCCTCATAATTTGTGAGGTAAATTGCTGCACGCGTATCCTGCAAAATGACAAAATAAGAAACACTTTAAAGGGATTAAGAACACTGCCACTTTCGGATGATATCGCACAAATCGGCTTAAACAAGTTCTAGGGACGCATCTGTATGATTTTTGAATCGCATATCGAACCGGCATACCCCAAGCAGCGCGAAAAAAAACTGCGGTCTAGTTCAAAGGAATCTAAAACGTGCTACATTTCTACTCAGGACTACATCTATGGAAAGCGTTTTTCCAATGCCAGTTCTCAAGTTGCTAACCTACCAAACCATCAGCTGACGGGAAATTGCAGTGGCTGAGGCGCCAATCACTCCTATACCCTACCATGGTGGTTCTGATTCTAGACGGCATTATTTCTTTACAAACGTAAATTTTAAATCCATATATATCTTGAATGAAGCTCATTTCATGTTTCCATAACTCTTGGAATAATGTATAATATCGCCTAATCAGTAGACTTATTTTATTGAATATATTCATATACTTACAAAACTTTTATTACTAAAACAGTTTTCAAAACATCTTACAAAGATGCTATTAAAACACTTTTAAAATTGTTCTAAAATGTTTTAGTATCAGCCTTTTTCCTGATGGACTAATTTGCGAGAAACAAATGTTTTAACTCTCGCCCTACGGGACCGAAAAGGCGAGGGCTAAAACATTTCTCGCAAATTAGTCCATCGTGAAAACGGCTACTACTAAGACATCTTAGAACATTTTAAAATGTTTTAAAACATTTCGCGCAAAATAATCCATCATGAAAACGGCTAATGCATGACATCGTGCATATGTTAGCTTTGATATTGCAGTTATTACACGCACTGAATATTGGCTATGGTTAGAAGTTACGGTTAGTTTGCGGCAGACTCTGCGATATGACGCAACTCTGACGTGAGTGGGTATGCCATCATAACACCGATGAAGTTTCGGGGAAATGAAACTTCGTCCTCTACAAGGGGCCACTAGTCCTATGTCGAAATAACTAGGCGTAGCGAGGTAATTATTTCATCATAGCTCATTTGTAATCTGCTCTACAAATCTGCTATCTCAGCTCAAAATTCAGTAATAAATATTAATACTCCATTTATTTTGCATACCATTACAAAAGTCTCACGTTTAGTAAAATTGCACAATAACTAATGTATTTTGTTTGGTCTTTTAGCGTCATGAATGTCACGCGAGTCTGATACAGCTAATTTTTTTACAAATGGCGTCTGTGGACAAAACACACACCTTATAGTTTGGACAAAGCTCCCCATGCTGGCACTAGCCGCTACATGTTGCCATGGAAACAGCACCTATGTTTTTTCTGTCCTCAAGGCTTGCTGAGTGAACTGGTTTCCTGCAGGCAGTAGAAGCGAGCTGGTCTGTACTTCCGGAAAAGGCGTTTTCTCATTTCTTATTAGTATAGCCGCACATTGCAAAAAATTGCCCAAGCTTAACCCGTGCTGCCTAGCCCGTCCATCCAAACGCGCGGCGTAGCAGGGGTAAATTTCCCCCCCCTTCGTACCTGCCAAATTAATGACCACAGCAAGACGCGCAAGGGGGCGATCAAAAGCTCTCAATGATAGAAATATAATGCATACTTTTTTATTAGGTCATATGCCAGGTCACCGGTCAAGGTCAGGTCATATGTCAAAATCGAGTTATTTGAAATAATGGTTCATACGTTCAATGCAAAACCACAGACTAAGACTATTGCTGCTCATAAAGCTCTCAAAGGTATACTGCATCTCCTGCATTACGTACAAATTAAATTGTAAGCAAAGGACAAGGTTGACCCGCGAGTCACTGAGGGGGCTTTTTTTAGCCCCCCCCCCTGAGGAATATCTGGAATATCGCACGAAATCATACAGCTATCAACGCCAAACTTCTAGTACCTGACCGGGTATCTTTTTTACACCCTTTGCATTTTTTTTTTAAATTTCGTCAGATTCCTTTTTTTAGATAAAGCTTAGCTAGTGACGTCACTACACACGATTTTGACACCAAAATCAGGTAAACTTTAGGAGGCCGTAAAAAGGCCATGTAGTAGACAAAAAGGAATCCAAAAACGTGAGAGGATAGTAAATGTCAAGGGCTACAATATGGCAATCACAGATGTTTGAAAAAAGTGATTTTTGACCCCCAAATATTCAAAAATTTACTTTTTGGGAAACAATGACCCCAAAAATCAAAACTTTCTAAGA
>VOPJ01008759.1:0-31032 GCA_014673585.1 Semibalanus balanoides | reverse complement strand
TGTTAAAATGATGCCTTCAGGCCGATAAAGGACACCGACGCGCTAGAAAGGCTCCTTCCATGAACAATTAATACAAACCGGTGACTGGGGGTTCTATATTGAGCGATTAGTTGAGAAGTGGCTATGGCCTTATTTAACGATACAATATAGGTATATAGCTGCACTGTCCATAGGCGTAGTTGTTCTAGGTAACATAACCTTCGCCCGAGTAAGGCATCACTGCGTGTGCGTCCGGCATGTTTTCCAAGTGTGTACAGCTGGTGCTAATAGCAGCCACTTAGAGAGACATAAGTCAGCCAAAAATGTAGGTATTGCTTTGCTTTTTTGGGGAGACATCTTCCATACTTCCGTCTCCAATAAACTCTCCGTTTTTTTTTAAATATATTTGAAAATTGTGATTTTGGGAAGACAAAAAAAAAACAAAAAAAATTATAAAACAATTCCCAAAAATCAAACTTTTCAAGCATATTCAAAAGCTGGAAGATATATAAGAGAATCAAGTATGAACGATCCCCTCACGAACAAATCAAAGCAATAGTCTTATATTTTTGACGACTTATGTCTCTCTAAGTGGTTGCTATTACCGCCAGCTGTATACACTTGGGAAATATGCGGGCAGGCAGGGGGTACGACCCCCTTGGCGTCTCTCCCCTAATTGAGCTAGAGCTTCGATTAAAAAAACGTGTGTGCTCCTTGTGACGAGAGGAAGCCATTGATACCAGATTTTAAAGTCAAGGGTCAATAGGTGACTTCTGAGGTCATGTCAATGACCCAATTGTCACAAATCGTAAATGTGTGAAAATTGAATACTGATCGGGCAAAAACTGTGAAGGAACATCAAAGTATGCTTATTACATGCCAAATTTGTAATCAGCGTCCCAAATGTCCTAAAAACTGCCAAATTATTTAAAATAAGGTCATGTCAGGTCATCTGAGGTAAGTGACCTCGGTTGACCTGTGGAAGCGCATGACCCCAGTGGAACATAACTTAATGTAAAATGGATCCCAGATTTAAAATTAGCGTCACAAACTGTCCTAGAAACGGCCAGAAGCCAAAAAAGTCATATGAGTTCATCGGGGTCAGTGACCTCGGTTGACCTGAGAAAAGGTCAGTCGAGGTTAAAATCTCAGCGGAAACCGCAACTATCAGTTTGAAACACTTTTGCATATGTTCCTGAACAACAAACACTCGGAAACTGCACATGTAACCAGGATCGATACTACGGGACGCCAGTTGCGCCTGACATGACTTGGAAGACTAGGTCATAGGTCGCGGGGAGCTCACTACAAGTGGGAGTTTAATACATTTTTCTGGAGTATTTGTCAAATTATTCAAAAAGATAGTAAGAAACTGAAGTTTCATGACGCGATCGGTATTGAATACTGCATTATGATTTTTGGAAAAGCCGAGGGGATAGGCATATATACCTTAATCCTCGGGCGTTAGCGGTTAAACCACTGGGAAGATGTTTTAGGTCAAAGGATGCACTGATCAGCACTGTGTATGTGTACGGTACCATGTAGTAAGTGGTAATAATCACAACGGGCTGTCAATCTTGCATGGATGCGTTTCAATGTTGAATAGCTTGCCCATAATCAGCTGCATCGTGCAACATATATCGTATCAATTCAAAGTACGTAAACTTCTAGTACAGGTGAGATCACATTTACATACATTCGTTGTTTGCATTTATTATTTGTAAGTTGATTTAACACTCGGGCTAATTTATATATTCTGGACAATTTTTTAGAGCTATTCATTCCTGTTTTAATGCTCTAAATAATACGTGCAGATCTCAGGGTTGAGTATTGTGGTGTCTTATCGGTGTGGTTCGGTGACCTTTACGGAACTGAATCGATAACACACTTCTAGACGTTGCCCTTCTTAGTTCCCTGCATTTATGTCAACGGACACGAAACAGAGTGGTCTATATAGTCGAACTAAATATACTGACATGCCATTTATAATTTTGGTCAGGTTGTGCTTCGACAACTGCCAAGAGTTATCGACATCGAATTGAGTATTTGCATCTGTACTCGACCAGAGTGAGTATATGTCTCATAGTTATTTCTTCCCCACCCGATATTTAACACCAAGATGAATTTCTACAGAGACGTAAGATAGACAGTTTGGAAAAAATGTGGAAAGTTCAAACGGAAAAAACAGTGGAACGTTTTTCGTATATTTCACCTTACTCATTATCAGAAGAATGGCTGGATGCATATGTTCGAGTTGGTTTCGATCTTTCACCTCAGGGAGTTCCTCGTGTTTCCTTTTTAACTTCACTCGCCAAATATATCAAGCGTACTTGTCATGCCGCGTGACCACACGTAAGCTGACTCGAAACACGATTTTACCCATTTTACAGCACATCATAAATATATAATTATATATATAGATATATATATTATATAATATAATTAATGCAGATATAAAATATATATATATATATATATATATATATTATAGTAATAAAATAATTATATAGTGGTGTGGTGTGTGTTGTGTAGTGTGTGGTGTTTGTGTGTGTGTGTTGTGTGTGTGTGTGTGTGTGTGTGTGTGTGTGTGTGTGTGTGGGTGGTGTGGTGTGTGTGGTGTGTGTGTGTGCCTGGTGGTGTGTGTGTGTTGAAATCGGGCCCTGTAAAAAAAAAACATGTCTGTAACACTTTGCAGCACACAAAATACGTCCGAAATCTTGCAAAGGTAAATATTACGCTAGCGCTTTTTAATATCGTGTTCGTTTCTAGGACAACAGTGAGACTAACGCTGTTTAATATCCTGTTCGTTTCTAGGACAACAGTGGGACTAACGCTGTTTAATATCATGTTCGTTTTTAGGACAACAGTGGGACGATCGAAGATGATGAGCTCACCGGATTTCTGAAGGATCTTCTGGAGCTGGTGAAAAAGGTAAACAACCATAGAGCAAGCACTGGCAGAGAGTCGAAACGCAATCAGAAAGATACACATATAATATTGGGATAACATTACTGAGCTGGCGTCGTTATATATGTTTCCTGAATAGCGACATGGCTGATCTGATAGCCGAAACATTGGGAATAAGTTTAATAATGTATTAGGATGATGATTAGGGTTGTATGGGCGCACTGACTACTTGCAGTCACTGGCGCCTACATGACAATGTATTATTTTTTTAACTCAAAATAGACCAAAACTTCAGTTGGCTTTGAAGACTAGTTAGTCGTTTTGTAACAAACGTCTTGTTATCTGGTTCTGGATCATATATTGCAAACCAAAGACTTGTTTACAATTTGTGATGCAATTCGCATAGGCGTTACCATGTCATCTTACCACCTACCTACGGGATAGCTGTTGATCTCCCAGTTTTCATAATCTTCTACCAGCCAAAGGGTTGTTTACACATTTCGATCCATTTCGCGTAGGCGTTGCCGTGTCGCCTTACAAACTAATGACTCGTGAGATTGATTTTTTCCTTGGATTTATTTCTGAGGTATGTTCGTACAGTACAGAACAAAATATGTTCTGATAACTTTTCACGGCCGTGTAGATCGCGATGGTGATGTCGCTGGCTGGATCAGCCTTCACGGCCGTGTAGATCACGATGGTGATGTCGCCTGGCTGCTGGATCAGCCTTCACGTGCCCCGTGTATGATCACGATGGTGATGGTCGCTGCTGGATCAGCCTTTTCATCCGGCCGTGTCGATCGCGATGGTTATGTCGCTGGCTGGATCAGCCTTCACGGCCGTGTAGATCACGATGGTGATGTCGCTGGCTGGATCAGCCTTCACGGTCGTGTATATCGCGATGGTGATGTCGCTGGCTGGATCAGCCTTCACGGCCGTGTGGACGACGCTCTGTGTCTCGGCAGGATTACGACGCCAAGGACCTGGACGAGTTCCAGGAAACGATCCTGCGTGGCTGCGACTTCAACCGCGACGGCAAGATCAACAAGAAGGAGCTCACCATGATCCTAATGGCGCTCTCCAAACACAACGAGGAGGACACGGAACAGCAGTAAGCGCCGAGTTCTCCTCGCACTGTGCGTGTGCTCGCCCACCTAGACCAGGCTATCGGCCCTGCTGGACAACGTGCTATTGTGGACGGATTGAAACTGCGAGAGTTGGCCTGTTTCTGTTTCATTCTGTAGTTGCGATAAGCTGCACGCTATTTTTCAGCGGCATATTTATTCCATATCCATTTTGTTCTGCTGTTGTGTATGTCATTCCGGTGCTTTTTGCATCGTCCCAGCTCGATCGCGCTGCATGCCATATAGGTGGGGCCTGCATATCGCTCTCATTCGTCGCCAGACATGACATCTGCTGAATTGTGAGAGATTAGCCGTTTTCACGATGGTTTATTTTGCGCGAAATGTTTTAAAACATTTTAAAATGTTTTAAAATGCTTTAGTAGTAGCCGCTTTCACGATGGAGACTAATTTGCGAGAAAATGTTTTAAACCCTGCGCCCTACGCGTAACGTAGGGATTTTTTTTTTTTGCAAATAGTCCATCGTGAAAGCGGCTACTACTAAAACATTTTAAAACATTTTAAAATGTTTTAAAACATTTCGCGCATAATAGCTCATCGTGAAAACGGATATTGTGTCATTGAATGAGATTTGGCATGCTGCTATCTAAAGATTGAATTGCTTTGCGCCTAAATGCACACAAAATGTACCTAAGTGTCCGTCAGTAACAAATGTAATGTGGTTAGAGGCACCTGTGCACTTGCAGTACTAATGACACTTTGCAGCATCCCCCTTAATGAAAATTGGCGTCACTTCGCCGAAGGATTATTTTCGTCGAGAAGGCGCCTATTGATGCACTGACAGATCCCATAATTGCATCCCTCCACACCTGAGGAGGGCGCCCCAAATCCGAGGTGGGTGACCTCAAACCCACAGAGGGCGCTCCCCCAAAACCCATTGTGGGCACCCCTGATCCCGGAGAAGGTGTTTCGATGACCAAAATCATTCCGAACATCGGAACCTCGGAGGGGCGCCGTCGAAACTCGGAAGTGCAGCCTCAAACACGATGAGGTGCACCCTGAATCGAAGCAGTGCGACCCCCAAACCCATGGAGGGCGTGTTTAAATCATAGCACTGTCAAAATGGCTTTGGTGGAGGGACTCGGATAACATGTGAATTGGGGTGTGTAATTTCCTCCCCCCTCCACGGCTGAATGACCCCGCCCCCCAGTGTAATCGATTTGCCCTCTCAGTGAAACTGAGTTAATTCGTCACGAGCGGGCACTAGAATACTATTGATGATGCATCACTAGCCTTTACAAAAATTCCTTCAGTCACCCGACGCTGTTTTACTGAAGGTTGGTACTGCATAGTCGCGGATAGCATGTTAATGGGAGAGTGAATTTCTCCCACAGAGACAGCTGGCTCCCTCCCCAGTGACCAAATTTCGCCCCCAGTGGGACTGTAATTTGTAGGTGACATACGATTGTACGGTCTGTAAAGTAGACAAATCATAAAAGCGTCACTGAATCATGCTTTCAACCTAGAACCAATAATACGCCGTTTACAGCAGCTGACGTAGCTTTGAGATCTTGAGGGTGGAAAGTAACCCTTTGCGGAAAGACTGACTGATATCACCCTTGACTTATGCTTACAATGCCACTTTTGCTAATCCGGGATATGCATTATATCTTTGAGAGCACTTTTTGCGATAATGGTCACAATCTAAGGCTTTGGATGGAAAGTATGGCCTAAAAACTCAAATACCTCACTTTTGACCTTTGACATGGCTGTGACCTAAGATGTGACCTTATTTTGATAATTTTGCGTAAGCGTAAAATTTGTTTCATTGCGAGCTTTTGATTGCTGCATTGCGCGTCTCGCTGCGGTTATTGATTCGGAAGATGACGAGGGGAGAGCCACCCCCCTATACGACTCATCGCGCTGACGACCCGACGCCGGCGCCCCCGTCAGGTGACGAAAATGCGCTTCTCGGGCCTTTTGACCCCCCCCCCTTAATGAATATCCTGCCTGCATTCACCTCTGATTAACCCAAGCTAAAATTTTAGGAAACTTTGGCATATCTTTTTTCAAGAGCTTTCGAATGTTTGTTTTCTCTCGTGTAATCTCAGCTAACAGTTCTTGATATTTTTTAGCAAAGTCCCAAGGTTGGAAAAATTGTCAATTTATAAACTCGGTTGACCTCAATATTGACCTGAGCGAAAAGCGACCAAAGTAACATCAAATGTTCTTGCTAAGAGCTTTCGAACTTTTGTTTCGGCGTCTTTCTAGCCTTTTAAGCTATGGAGTTAGTGAGGGTCATTTTTACTCCCCCTTAGGGCGAAGCAGCTTCAGAGGACCATCAGAGCGTGGAGAAAAGATTATTTAGTTCTGCTACTTGCCCTAAAACTACTTTTGAACAGCACCACCACAGCAGATATTCCTGCACTATTTGCACTGCCGGTACCTATTACCTACATTGAGGCAGCACGTGTTCAATCTCTATTATCTATTATCTCTATTATCTATGCCTGTCGTACATGTCAACTCTTCTCTATTACCCAGTTAAGGCTGTGCTTGTCGTGCGTTTACTGTGATTGCTACTGTAACAGCCTCCGAGCACTTCTCCATCACGTGTTTCGCCCCGCGCCACTTCAATACTGGCCGCGCCTGGCTCTGTCGCTTTGTCTGTCTGTTTGGGAGACCTTCTAAGGTTCTCCCCCGTCTGCCGTTCGCTTGGTGTTTTGCTAGAGCAGCAGCTCGAGCTATGCCCCATCCAGTTTGATATCATGCTGTTGTCGATTTTTGCAGCATGTCTGATTTTGGCTTCTGAACTGGCTCCATCCCGCCAACACTGTTTGGAGAAGGTACGTATTTTTGTGTCTGATCTCAGAGACACGCCGGTTTTGGCTGACCGTTTTATGCCGGCTGATCTAGTGTGTATACGTTGTGTATGTTAGTTATATTCCGGTCTCATGTATACGCACTTCGCAGTATGTGCATCATTGGCGCGACCAGAGGGGTTGGGGGAGTATAGTTGCCTGTAGTGTTACAATGTTGAGCCTGAAATACTTAGTTTGTTAAAATGCTACGCTCGAATAAAAATGTTGGTCTGTCCGATAAAACGAAAATGGTGGCTGAACAAACAGTGACCGGTCGGTAACACTTATCTTTGCTACATCGAACTTTGAAAAATTACTGACATACGCATATATGCATAAGTCCAATACATACATATGTTGGCATGCGCATATACATATGTCCAAGATATGTAGCAGGTGTTGATCTGCTCAATACAGATTCAATTTAAACGAGATATGATATGCTAAAACTTTATTATGGGAAATGGTATACGGGATAAGTTTATTTGAGCCTCATAATCCTACTAAAGAAGAAAATACGATACAATTTCAGACTCATAAGCTTACAATTATTCTGGAAAATGGAGAGAAATGTGTTGTTTATTGTGCCTATTCGCATGGAAATTAGTTGAAGCTGCCAAAAGTCTTAAGCCTTTATGTGAATCAATCAAATTTAATTGAGTAAACTTACTGTCAGTGCCGAACTTTATAATGTGTGTAGCATTGCATGAACTTAACCCTATTCCATGTGGGCGGCCAGCATTACGTTAACTTGCGGGGGCAGATTCTGTCCCCCCCCCCCAGAGATCTCGAGAACCGCTAGGCCGATTTCGATGGGACAAACACCATTTGATTCGTCGTGATAAACTATTCATTTTTGGACCCGATTTTTATTTTGTTCAAAAATGGGGGGCCAGGGGGCAAAAAGTACGAACATTTTTGGTGTTTTTTTAAAGGTCATTGCGGCCATGTGATTCGACCGATTTTCATGCACGAAACGGTTTAGAGCTTCCAATGCGATGGTATTCAATATATGAAATGGACAAGTACCAAAATGAAAAACCATAGGCGCACTCATGGATGAAAAATGAGGGATTTTCATATAACAAATATGTTCTGTTCGTTAATGTTTGGGACGATAAAAACGTCACATGTGGGCTTTTTCGTTGTAATTTGTTAAATGTAATATATTGCGCATAGGCGGATCCAGGTAAACAACGTGCGGGGCACCATGTGCGGAACGCCTTTTATCATCTTACTAATTTGAAGTTGGGCCTCATTTGACGGAGGATGTCGCCTCCCATTTTATGAACATGAGTGCGCCTCTGCCCAAAAATATGTGTAATCTAAGTATGTATGATGTATATAGCAGTGACATAGTTTCTGACGCTTTTATTCCACCGCAAACTACGAAGGAAGTATGCGCCGCACAACCGCATTCGTAACGACCTCCCTATAACATGAGCCTGGAGCCGCCTCTGCTGGGCCGTTTTTTTCAAAATTTAGACGCAACATGCGTCATTCAATTTTATGAAAAGTCAAAAAGTTTCAAGACGATAGACGTAATGGTTCAGAAGCAGCAGGTGAAAGAGTACCGGGGGCAGAATCTGCCCACCGCAGGGAATATGGTTAAATAATGTCACGTATCTCGGGCATGCACGCAAACTTGCACCATGTGCCTGAAATGAGGCAAATGTGCCTGAAATGTGCAATGAATGAATGAAATGTGAAATGCACAATGTGTCATGTGCCTGAAATAAGACAATCTGCCTGAAATGAGACAATGTCAGAGCTATTCGGAAAAACGGTTATTTAAATTTATTTAATCTGCTTATTGCGTAAGGCGAATTCCGCCTTCGCAATACAGCTAAATTTTCCATAATATTATCAATTAGTACTGTGCTTAAAAGTTTTATTTTTTCTGTGTTTAGTATTACCTACTTCTTATTTGCAATGCACTCAAGACTAAAATGCAATAAACACTATGATGTTTTACAAATTACATTGTCAACCTTTTAAACAAGGCGTCTTACCTGACAGAAATCCAATAGCTACTACATGTATAATCTACGTTATTATCATCCACACTTCCATATAAATTAGAATGTAAAAATCGGGCTACACGGCATGTGTTTTCTAAGGTTTTCGGTTTGATTTTTTTTCGCTTTAATGATTTTTTTGTGTTTTTCGCATCGGCAGTGTGGGTATAAATAAGCGTGCCGTGGCAGCAGTCCCGGGTGGACCGGGCAGCGTGCCGTGGCAGCGGTCCCGGGTGGACCGGGCAGCGTGCCGTGGCAGCGGTCCCGTGTGGACCGGGCAGCGTGCCGTGGCAGCGGTCCCGGGTGGACCGGGCAGCGTGCCGTGGCAGCAGTCCCGGGTGGACCGGGCGGCCGGTCGCTAGACCGGACCCGTGGAGCAAAAAAGGCCACCGGACGACCAAGGACGAGCCACTCATTATTATGACGTTGAAATTTGGTCAAAGAAACTTGAATCTTTATAGACTAGTAATAACTACACAATACTGGGGCTGTCTACTCCACCTTGCTCTGTAGACCCACAAGTCACAACCATATACCTAAACTTGATTAAAGAAAAAATTGTGTTGAAGACGTGCTTCGCTATTGCCGATTCACCTATTATTTGCTCTATCTTAGCCGAAAAAAACGATATTCCATCCAAACTTCTGGGTTGAATTAACGTTTCGTTTGTAGTTTTCTTGTTTCGCGTCACGTTTTAGTTTTCCGAGTACGCTTTTTCGGTTTTCGCAAGTTCGAAAAACAAATCGCCTTCACTCGTGGAGCTGTCTCCATGCATTTCTCTGAAATAGAAATGTTTTTACAAGGACTGAAAGAAGGAAAACACATGCACCCTGGAGCCATGTACTTAAAGGTGAGTAGTGCACTACTCCCTTTGAAGCATGTCAAACCCATATTTTGTGATTACGGTAAGACATGTTTGTTTTCCTCCATGATTCCATAAATGCAGACCACAGTGACTTTCTTACTGGCCTTGACCCGAGCGGTGACCTTGACCCGAGCTGTGAACCTGACCCGAGCGGTGACCTTGACCCGAGCTGTGAACCTGACCCAAGCCGTGACCTTGACCCGAGCTGTGAACCTGACCCAAGCCGTGACCTTGACCCGAGCTGTGAACCTGACCCGAGCGGTGACCTTGACCCGAGCTGTGAACCTGACCCAGGCCGTGACCTTGCAGCAGTGCCATCAGCGAGATCACCAGCTTTGGACTCCGCGCGATTCGCATGCAGAAGTTGCGCGTGCGACACTTCGTCAACCGCACTCTTGGAGCCTCCTCGCCTGTGCCCAACAACACGGCCAAGAGCTAGTCTGCCCAGGTGACCAACACGACGGCGACACCTATCGGAGAGCCCGGCAACTAGCAGTGCGAGTGTGCTCCGCGTGAGGTGTTAGGCCGAGTCGAGAGGGCGTTTGTTATGTGACTGCGTTTGCATACATGCATTTTGTGGCATTGAATTTGAATTACGACTGGGATTATCGTGTGAAACTGTGGTTGATAAGTAGTTAGGAAATAACGATTTTGCAAACGTCATCAGCTATAAACTGTTGAATGTTTAATGTCGCTTCAGGGTACTACTCGCGCTGTAAAAGCGCTCAACATTTTACTGAAAATTGATCAAAGGTTCTAATAAGGATTGGCCAAATGGAATATCTTCGGCATTGCTTTTGTATCGCTCTTCTTTCGGGTAGAGTGAATCATTATCAGCTAGACCAGTGGAATAATATTGTTTAACAGCGGCTTAATATCTGCAATCTGCATGGTTCGGGGTTGCTTGGTAAATAGCAGATATCGGTATATGAACTAGCTTGAAAGTAAAAGTTGCTTGAAATACCACTTCCTTAGTATCGTTTTCTCCTTACATGCCAACATTCTGATCAATGATTTCCTATCATCCTTCACATTGACATGACACTTGATCAATAGGCACTGATAATTTGTGAAAGACACTATACTGTCGTCAGTGTTTGATTTAGCCCTTAGCAAATGAACCAGCACCTCTCCTCATCAGCCGAGCTACTGAGCGCGACCCACGAGCACTGGACCCGCGACGCAAGCCATCCTGTGCCTCCTCAGCGGCAGGGGACAGCTGCCAGTGGAGACCGCCAGCTTCCTTCCAGGCTCCCACAGGCGCTGCAGCTCCCCTGCCGAGCTGCCGCAGCTCCCCTGCCGAGCTGCCGCAGCTCCCCTGTCGAGCTGCCGCAGCTCCCCTGCCGAGCTGCTGCAGCTCCCCTGCCGAGCTGCCCGCAGTCACAGAATGGTTTGCCAGTGGATCGCTCTCAGATGCATTCAGCTGGCGAGGTGACTGTGATGCTTCGTTCCAGACATGCTCGAATAGCCCTAGGAGCATCTGTCTATTCTCAAACAATCTGCAAACTTCAAACTCAAATTATATATATTTTGAAGGTCTTCCCAAACATCTTCTCAGTTATCTTCTCGGACATCTTTTCAAACATCTTCCTAAACATGTTCGTCCAATTTTAGTCACTTACTATCCCTGTAAATCCATCGACCATCTGTACTGATTGAAATCGTATACAATGCATTGCACTTGTAAGGTTAGCGAATGGCGACGTCTTGGTTTCCTGCATCGCCCGGGCGCAGCGTGCGAGAATGCATCATAACAACAAGGGGTCTGGACCTGGTGTGACAAATGTTTTGGGGATTAATTTGTCGCTGCTATATGGGGCTTATGTGCGCTGCTAGGATGTGACAGCGCAACATAAGCTGGATCTGTACGTCTGTATGCGCGGTGCGAAGTGTGTGAGTGGGGTGTTACCGGCTCGGGACCGATCTGGAACCGTTTCTATCTCTAGATGTCGCTGTAACTCGGTCCACTGTCGCTGTGTCTCAGTCCACTGTCGGGCCTGCTGCGCTCTTTCCATGTCTCCGGATCGCCGCTCTTTCCATGTCTCCGGATCGCCGCTCTTTCCGTGTCTCCGGATAGCTGCCGTACGAGGTCGTCTCCGCAGACGCCGCGCCGCCGCGCTGTCTGAAGGTGGCGCCACCGGACCGCCGCCCGGGCTCGGTGTAGGCTCCCTGTGCTTCTAACTATCACCGATAGGCGGAGCTCGCGACTCGGCCGTTTGCGAACGCGATGGTCTTCTAAAGAAAAGCGGGACAACGTCGTTGTGACGCGAGGTCTATCCAACATTCCAACGTGTACATATGAGCCCATGTATATAAAGGTACTGGCGCAGAGCTGGTACCTATATAGCAGTTGCGTGTCAGTCCGTGTGCGAACCCTGTGTAAAATGGTTACATCTCCTCTGATAATGGTCGGTATCTCTAGTCTGCTGCAGGTCACATGTGACAAGCAGCTCGTTTCTCTCATTATTTAACGTGACTTGTTGTTCGTTCAGGTGGAAATACAACGTTTAAAGGACCTTTACTAGTTATTGATTCACCTCACTGCAACATCAGCGATTCAGCAGAGCTGGGGAATTCCACGATAAATCGACCAAGGCTTGACACCCTCTTTTTTCTTTTTTTTTGCAAAGGAGTGTATAGGGTCGCTAAAGCGTATGGACGCTAGAGCCTGCTGTGACAATCTTAATTTTGTCAAATAAATAGTCACCGAGTTATAGCCCCGGGCATTTTTGAAAGGTAATGCTGTAAGGCCACCTTTGATCACCTGTAGCTTGTTAACGAACTGCACGAACGTTATACATTTCACATGGTTTAGTTCACAATGATGTGGGAAAATTTTGTGATTTTGGATTTTTCATTTTTGTTTTTACCCCGTGATTTCATTACCTAGTTTTCCATAAATACCTCGATCTGTAGCACCCAAATAAAATGTATTTTTGTCTGAAGCTAAATCAGTCTTTATCAGTATTCTTTCAAAAGAAAAGTAAAAAATGCCTATAAAGACTTAACCCGGCAGTCACTGGGGTATTTTCTGTAACACGAGTCACTGGGGGGGGGAGGTAGCCCCCCTTGTATCTTCGGAACCAATTAGACGATCAAGCTGAATCAAACGGCAATCGATAGCCCAGGAAAGTTCATCGACGAGAAATAATTTGTGTTGCCCTAGAGGTCAGTGGTGACGTCACAGGTCAGGTCAAAGGTAAAAATCTAGCCGTTCTAGTTTACATCTAGTTTATAGACCATATTTTCCATTCAAAGCATTTGGTTGCAACCCTGATCACCCAGAGTGGTCTCAAAGGAATGACTCACATCCGGAATTAGCGAATTAGGGATTTTTGCAAAATGTCAAGGTCAAAATCAGGTCACATAAGGTCACTATGCCCAACAAATATACGAAAGTCATGCAACACATGTTGTACATTCCAATTTACGTGTAGAACTACAAACTGATACTTATTTTACCACCTGACTTAATATACGTGACGTAAAGGTCAAGTGAAGGTCAAATCCATGTCAAACAAGGTCAAAATGTGAAATTGACTAATACCATAAATCAGTACAATTTTCTAGACCGGTTTTGTCTCAGAAATACAGTGCTGTTCTTTATTTGTCTGTATCTGGTCAAAAAAGGACAAAAATGACATTTCAAAATTTGACGTCACGAGTTATTCAATATTCATACCTTAGATGTCATCACTCAGTCAAAAATACAGATATCATTTTGAAATTCGGTATGGTGGTTCAATATGTATAGTTATTTTACATATATTCCGGTTTTCAAATATCTTTAAAAGTTTTGATTTTTTTACGTAAATTTTTGAAAAGTTTGGGGTCCAAAATCACTTTTTTCAGAAATTCGAGATTGCCATGTTGTAGCCCTTGACATTTGTTATCTTCTAACGTTTTATGATTCTATTTTGTCTGCTACATGGCATTTGTACGGTCTCCTAAATTTTAACTGATTTTGGTGTCAAAATCGTGTGTAGTGACGTCACTAATTTAGCTTTATCTAAACAAAAAAATTACGATTTTTTAATGCAAAGGGTGTGAAAATGATGCCCGGTCAGGTACTAGAAGTTTGGCGTTGATAGCTGCATTATTTCGTGCGATATTCCAGATATTCCTCAGGGGGGGGGGGGCTAGAAAAAAAAAACACAGTGACTCGCGGGTTAACCCGGCAGTCACTGGGGTATTTTCTGTATCACGAGTCACTGGGGGGTCTTTTTTAGCACCCCCCCCTCGTATCTTCGGAACCAATTACACCATCGCGCTGAATCAAACGGGAATCGATAGCCCAGGAAAGTTCATCGACGAAAAATAATTTCAGTGGTGACGTCACAGGTCAGGTCAAAGGTCAAAATCTAGCCGTTCTAGTTTACATCTAGTTTATAGACCATATTTTACATTCAAAGCATTTGGTTCCAACCATGATCACCCAGAGTGCTCTCAAAGGTATGGCAAACATCCAGAATTAGTTAAATAGGGATTTTTGGCAAAATGTCAAGGTCAAGGTCAGGTCACATAATGTCACTCTGCCCAAAAATGCAACAAATGTTTTACATACTATTTTACGTGTAGAAATCGAAATTGATACTCATTTTACCACCTGACTTAATGCACGTGAAGTAAAGGTCTAGTAGTAAAGGTAAAATTAATGTCACGAAAGGTCTAAATTTAAAATTGAATAATACAATAAGTTAATACATTTTTCTAAACCAGTTTTGCCTCAGAAATAAAGTGCTGCTCTTTATTTATCTGTATCTGGTCAAAAAAGGACAAAAAAAATAATTTCAAAATTTGACTTCACGAGTTACCTATACGTTAGATGTCATCACTCAGTCAAAAATACAGATATCATTTTGAAATTTGGTTTAGTGGTTTAATATGTATAGTTATTTTACATATATTCCGGTTTTTAAATATCTTAAAACGTTTTGATTTTTTCGTAAATTTTTCCAAAAAGTACATTTTTGAGAATTTTGGTGTAAAAAATAACTTTTTTAAATCCGAGATTGCCACATTGTAGCCTTTGTCATTTGCTATCACCTCACGTTTTTGGATTCCATTTTGTTTTCTAAAGGGCATTTGTACGGTCTCCTAAAGTTTAGCTGATTTTGGTGTCAAAATCGTGTGTAGTGACGTCACTAACTTGGTTTTATCTAAAAAAATCTGAAGAGATTAAAAAAAAATGTGCAAAGGGTGTGACAAAGATACTCGGACAGGTACTAGAAGTTTACCGATGATAGCTGCATTATTTCGTGCGATATTCTAGATATTCTTCAGGGGTGGCTAAAAAAGCCCCCCCCCCCAGTGACTCACGGGTTAAGAGTACTTTTTTAAGCCTGGCAAAAACTCCGGTAGGCGACGTTGGGAATATATATCTGTGGATCTTTGCGCTGGGTAAAGATACCGTATTCCGTAATCCAGTAAACGCCAGTGGATAGGACTAATAATTCTGAGAGGAAAATTAACATATATTTTGTGATCTGAGGTCAAAATCAAGGTCATATTTAAGGTCAAATATTGCAGGTAGCGCTTTGAACATATGTATATGTATCTCTGGACTGGGTAGATATATCGAAATGTAGTAAATGACAGTGAATAGGTCTAAGCATTCTGAGACGAAAATGTAGATGTACTTTTGTGGTCAGAGGTCAAAGTAAGGGTCATATTTAAGGTCACAATTTCAATATTTGACCTTAAATATAACATTGACCTTGACCTCAGATCACACAAGTATTATTGCAACTTCATCTCAGAATACTCAGACCTATCCACTGCAGTTTACCGCATCTCGATAGCTTTATCCAGTCTAGATATACACATATAATCGTTTTTCCGGTTTATCCTGACACCGTTTATTTCGTTCATTTTCATCCTGACGCGTTCTATGCTGACATTTGTATCATGACATCAAGCGAGTCAGGATAAATTGAAAACAAAAATGTTCGTGACGACGAAAATTTTGGTGAACCACAAAAACCCTTCAAACACGCGTTCTGTGGCTATTTATAATGTGAAATTCTTTTAAAACCGCGCTTATCCTGACATTTTGTCAGCATAATGTTGGGCATATAATACTTCATGCTTACATATTTGCTTCCATATTTTGCAAGCAAAGGAGAGAGATAAAGGTTTCTGAGAATACTGTCGACCGACGATGACACATAGTTCATTTCATTGCAATTAAAAATGTCAGGATAAAACCTGTTATGCTGATTTTCACGGATGTCAGTACAAATTGAGATCTGGACTTTGCCTATCAAAATACACGTGTTTCAATTTATAATGACATTTTTGGCAATATAAATTGAAATTCTTCGAAAGCCGCGCTTAGCCTGACATTTTGTCAGCATAAAGGCAGAAAACGAACACACAGACATGTGTTCAAAGCGCCACCTGCAATATTTGGCCTAGACCGTGATCTTTACCTCAGATCACAAAAGTTTGCGTTTATTTTCGTCTCAGAATACTTAGCCCTATCCACTGTCATTTACTGCATATCGCTATCTCTACCAAGGTCAATGTCATATTAAGGTCGTAATTTCATTATTGGACTTTAAATGTGACCTTGACGTTGACATCAGATCACAAACGTATATTTACATTTTCGTCTCAGAATACCTAGACATATTCACTGTCGTTTGCTGCATCTCGATATCTTTACCCAGTCCAGAGATACACATGCATGTGTTCAATGCGCTACCCGCAATATTTGACCTTAAGTACGACATTGACCTTGACCATAGATCACAATTCACAAAAACATATTTGAATTTTCTTCTCAGAACAGTTAGACCTATCCACTGGCGTTTACTGCATCTCCATATATTTACCCAGTCCGAAGATACACAGATAATGTTCCCAGCGCTGCCTACCGGAGTTTTTGCCAAGCTGTTAAGTACCTACTGCCTTAATAGGCAAAACACATTTTGTTTTACTTTTTCTTTTGAAAGAATATTGATAAAGACTAATTTGGCTTCAGACAATTTTTGTGCCACAGATCGAGATATTTCATGGAAAACTAGGTCATAAAGTCACGGGGTCAAAAAATGAAGAAGACAAAATGCAAAAATTGTCTTCACATCAATGCAAACTAAAACATCTTAAATTATATTACGTTCATGCAGTTCGCTTACAAACTACAGGCGAGCAAAGATGGCCTTACAACATGACCTCTCAAAAATGCCCGAGGCTATAACTCGGTGAACGTTGATCTAAAAAAATAGACTGTCACTTCAGCACCGCAGATTACCACAAAAAACTATTTCCAGAATTTGCAAAAATATGAGAGTGTCAAATTCATTAATTTTTTGTCGATTTGTCGTGGAATTCCCCAGCTGACAAACCGACCGACCGGCCGCACGGGGTCGGCCACTCGATGAGTCGTCAATAGCACTGGTCTACCGCACGGGGTCGGCCACTCAATGAGTCGTCAATAGCACTGGTCTACCGTAGCACTGGTCTGCCGCACGGGGTCGGCCACTCAATGAGTCGTCAATAGCACTGGTCTGCGGTGATCTGCAGCATTTATTGGTCGCTTCTTACTGCGTCTGTTTGCGGTTAGTCTCTGAAATAGAACTAACAGCTGTATAGGTACACAAAGCTACGGAAATACCCAAATCAAGCCGCCTTAGAGGAGCTGAACCATTAACATCCCGTGTGCCAGAACTGGCGCGCAATTCTATTACTATACCGTGTGGTACACCCCTCTTACGTGGTACATGGTACTATTGGTTCCAAAATAAGCGTCCCGCTGGGCTGGCCGGCTCAGCAGTTTAAGGGAATATGCCGCCTTGAGAAAAATATGTGAATTGATGCAGATGAGTGCCCAGATGAGTGGCTCTCATCTCCATCATTTCTCATAATTTTATCAAGGCGTTATACTCCCTTAAACTGCTGTGCCGGCCAATCCAGCGGGACGCTTATTTTGGAACCAATAGTACACCCGCGCACTGCCGGGACGTATAAACATCCTGGCTCACTGGCGGTCCCTGGCGGCCAGCTGCTGCGAGAAATCCAGTTGATAGTGGTCACCCGTGTGCGTGTGGCCTGGCTCGCAGGTGATTCGTTTCTCGATCGCTGGGTGGATCAGTGATGGTTGTGTGCCCTAAGTGGTTCTACAAAGCAGGGATTATCATGGGTCGGGTGCACCCATGGTTGCCCACTCAATTTTTCCGATTGTCTAGGTTGGATATGCATTTTTTGACTTTTCATTGGTACTGGGCGGGCATGGGTATGACAATTTTGAAATAATGTCGCTAAGCGTTCTTTTTACTTGTCAACCAGATGTTTAACCAGGTAAATGTGCTTTTAAATGATATAGGACACTTAAACAATAGACTTTGGCAATTATATGACAACAGTAAATTGTGGTAAGTAATAGTGCAGTAAAAAAAATGTCTGATCCTAAGTGTGATCCAATATGATAATGTTGACCGCAAAGTGTTCGATAAATCCAAATCAACAGCATCACACAGGTGTCTGATATTATTTCTCGGTAATAGTATGAAAGTCAACATGCTAGGCTAGGGTAATGGTTGCAAATTTTGTGAAAATAATTATCTGCCTTATCTGAATGGGCCCCAATGGGCATGGGTATCAAAAGTATGATTTCGAATGGGTCTGATCTTGGTCTGGGCTTGGTGTTCATGGGCTTCGGCTGGGCTGGACTTAGGGTTTGGGCACCATGATAGTCTTTGCTACAAAGTCTAATAGAATTCGCAAACGATCCCAAGCATTTGATGTGTGGACTGTAGAGCTGTCAGTGAAAGGACTTCGGTGTTGAAGTGAGTGCGACACAGTTATATGGCAGCATTAGCCCACGTGTGCCATATGATTTGGCAGCTGAATGTTTTCTTTTTCACCCGAAATTCCTTGCTATGTTATTAACCCAAATATTAAAACTTAACTTTTTATTCAATTGAGCACTGTTTTCGAGAAACATGTCATAATCGTCTTCGGCAGCAATTACTTCACATTTTGCACCACAAGCGCACTCGCGCAAAATTTGCACACATTTGACCAATTTTGGTAAGGTGGAAGTGTCCATTTAAGTGCGTTTTTTGCATTTCGGAACAAAACAATCGTAGAATCTCACCTATTTCCGTCCATTTTTACCACGACATCAGCTAATCAGTAATCACAAGCTGATTCTCCGGAACAAAATATCCGTTCACCCACTAATGGCGTTCGTCGGTCGACTAAATCATCTTGTGTGACGTGAGACGTCACATGATTATGACCAATCAGAGGCCAACAGTCCAACACGTATACATCTATTTATTTGTTCTTATGGTATCTGCAGAGGCGTAACTTTTTGAAAATCATTGGGGTTGCACTTAGTTGTTAAGAGCCCATTTGTACCACATCTCGTCATAGGCGTAATGTTAAATTCCCAAATTATTGGGGTTGTAGCTACAACCCCCCTTTGCATTAAAGTTACCTGTACAACTTTTGAGAGGAAAAAATAAGTTTTGTACATTACAAATAATTGTCAAAGTTTCCAAAATTATATGGTTGCACAACATGCAACTTGTCCATTGGGAGATAATATATTATAAACACGTGATTAAAATGCGCACCAACAGGTAGCCGCCCTTAACACTAAGCGAGACATTATTTTAATGCAAAAGTATTGTCAAAAAGCACACGATTCCACAGTACCAACCGCAGCGAAGCGTTAACTTCGGGTATCAAGACATCAAGCGACATACTCGGTTACGGCTACACACAAACACAAACAGCGTCTACTATTTACACAGATCAATGTCAGCTGCTCCTAAGTTATTACAGTGACCAGCCGTAAACGAACGCATCCCCAAAGATCGCCGACAACAATGCAGTTGTCAGGCGATTACCAATACTGCAACGGAATTAAACGCATCAATATCATTACAGTAAAACGCGTGCATACTTCCACAGACCGCTACAAGGGGCAATCTTAGCGTAATCAACACACGTGTGATCGCGCTGTCTCGTACCGGTTTGACAATCACAGACCAACACGCGCACAGACACACAACGAGTCGGAGCTGGCGGGGAGCCCTCGACCGGCCAGGAATCGAACCAACAGCGTCCTCATCACATCAGACTGACACAGCGGACGGGGTGAACCGATGTGAGCCGGGCCATCCCCCACCGGGATATCGTGGAACCGGGCCCGTCCCGCCACGCGATATGTGACCGGGCCCATCCCGCCACGCGGTATAGTGACCGGGTCCGTCCCACCAACGCGGATATGTGAAGCGGCCCATCCCACAACCGCGGGATATGGTGAAGCCGGTTCCGTCCACAGCGGATATACTGAAAGGGGCCTGGCCCCACTACGCGGATAGGTGAACCGGCTTCCCCCACGCGGATTATGGTGGAGCCGGTGCTGTCCCCCCACGCGGATATTGGTGAACGGGTCGTCCCACCACGCGGATAGGTACCGGGTCCGTCCACCTACGCGGATATAGTAAAAACCGGCCTGTCCCCACCACGCGAATGTGAAGCCGGGTCCTCCCACCACGGACTATGAGAACCGGGTCCGTCCACCACGCGGATAGTGAACCGGGTCGTCCCACCACGCGGATATGAATGAACCGGGTCCGTCCCACCAGCACGCGGATATGGAACCGGGTCCGTCCACCACGCCGGATTATGTGAAGCCGGGTCCGTCCCCAACGCGGATATGATGAACCGGGTCCGCCCACCACGCGGATATGGTGAACCGGGTCCGTCCCACCAGACGCGATATTGATGAACCGGGTTCCGTCCCATGCCACGCTGATATGGGTGAAGCGGGTCCGTCCACACCATCACGCGGATATGATTGACCGGGTCCCGTTCCCACCAGGGCGGATTATGATGAACCGGGTCCGTCCAAGCCTACGCCGGATATGGTGAAACTGACCCGTGACCACACGCGGATATTGGTGAACCGGGCCGCCCACGCACGCGTGATATGGTGAACTGGACCCGTCCCAGCCACGCGATATGGTGAGACCGGGCCCGTCCCATACCACGCGGAGTATGGTAAGCAGGGCCCGTCCCCCACGCGGATATGGTGGACCGGCCCGTCCCACCACGCGGATATGGTGAACAGGCCGTCGCCACCGATATAGTGAACCGTACCCTCGCTGTATCCCGCCACGCGATATAGTGAAAGGTCCGGTAGACCCCGTCCCACCACGCGGAATGATGAACCGGGGCCCTGTTCCCCGACCCACCGCGATATGGTGAACCAGGCTCCCGTCACGTAGAGGTCAAGCCATGGACGGCCATCAGAGGATTAGGGCAGCCGTGAGGCTTCAATTGGTCCGCGGGTCGGTGTACGGCAATGAACAATCGAATTACAGCGAAAAGGTCGGGTAAGTGGCCGGCCAGGTCTCCTCCTCCGACCTTCCTGCAGATACATAGATGGTTCGCACACTAAAACTTCTCAAGCTTATGCGCACCGATTGAATACATGGTCAATTGTTCCTTCAAGCGGTCACGCAGTGCAGTGGCCCACGTCACAGCGGCCCCACAGCGGAGTAACAACAAACGGTTACATTCAGGCCAGGTCTCCACGTCATCGTCGGCTCCGTACATCGTTAGACAATAGACAGTCAGTGCTTCCTTTACCGCTACAACTATCTCGCGGTGAGTTGGCCTTGGAACCGCAACATGGGTGCTGTAGTAAAGATAATTAACATAACACAAGACTGTGTGTTTCTATTGGCCAGGTAACAAAATTGAGCCTTTCGATCGCAACAAAATCGTCCATTGTCATCGAATATAGCATTTGTATACTACAAAACACAATATCGATAATTTCACCTCAGTACAGCTTTAGACTGCTATAACACTGTGCCAGGAGCAGCCGATCCCACCGACACCGGCCATATTCAATGCCCTGCTGAATCACTCGCGGGCCGGCCAGTCTCCAGCTCTCGGATAGGGCTGGAGCTGCCTCCAACTCTGAACACCAGTGGCGCTAGGACCGACACGGACCAGCGGGTGGGCTGCGCTGACCAGCTCTGGCCACCGGTCCTGCCCAGCTGACCAGCTCTGGCCACCGGTCCTGCCCAGCTGACCAGCTCCGCAGCGGTGCCCTGCTGACTGAAGCTGACCCAAGCTGACTCGAGGTGACCTGATGTGGCCCGAGGTGACCTTGTGTGGCCCGAGGTGACCTGATGTGGCCAGGGGTGACCTGATGTGGCCCGAGGTGACCTGATGTGGCCAGGGGTGACCTGGTGTGGCCCGAGGTGACCTGATGTGGCCAGGGGTGACCTGGTGTGGCCCGAGGTGACCTTAGGTCGGCACTGCCTTCTCGCCGACGGGCAGCAGCGGCTCCGGCCTGTTATCCTGCTGAGGCGCCACCATCAGCAGCTTCTGCATCACCTTGGTCATCCGATCTGTAAAAGTACACGGTGCTGCATCAGACTGCTCACTTCCGAGTAACCGTGACTGCCGAGTGACGGGTACTGGGCCACGACATCAGCTGAGCAGGCCTCGAACGCTGGCATGAAGTCGATCAATATCTCTAATTCAAATTTGTGAACGCACGCCATGTGATGATTGAGAGCCTGGCATGACGCAGATCCATCTTAATGCAATTTACCCATGCTAGCTCGAAACCAACCAAGGGACCCATTCCAACAAAATAGGGTAGGAATGACGTGCGACGCCCACAATAAACTCGACAAAACAATAACATATGGTTATCTTATTAACAGTCAACATAATAGTGTGAGAGAATGTCAATCTGGTCATTGTCAAGTCGAGAGCAGTACGGAGAATTAGCGATATTGTTAAACCCAATGCATGTCAGTTTTTGCCGCTATAGTAGTTTAACGCTTTTATCACAGGGCCTTGTAGGAGTAGGAAGGTGGTCAGGCAAACAATCTATGAATGGGTCATGCCCATATGAATAGCATAGACCGCATCATTGACAAGATCAAAACAGATGTGCAATGCGATTGCTGCGTTTTAAATGATGGAAAAAGCATGGCAACGAAAGTATCAGCTTTCATGTATGTATGCACTTAGGTGTTCCAACCAAGCCTCGCAATCAACTCCAAAACCGGGCGGATAGCTTCAGCCTAACTGCTATGAGCTGCCGTTTATACCAAGGTCCGTCCTCCGAATCAGTCAGTCTTCACTTACGATCAGCCTGCAGCAGCCACTTGGGCTTGTTGGTCCACTTGACTCCGACCATGTAAACAGGAATACCGGACAAGGTGATCAGCGCGCCCATACCTGTCAATGAAGCCAAGCGTCAGACACACCCGTCACACTCAGTCAGACATCCCACAGACACACCTGTCACACCCAGACCCCGCCCACAGACACACCTGTCAGACCCAGACCCCGCCCTAATTGCTCTGTCGTTAAAAAAAATCAGGCAAACAAGTTTTTACAAAAATTGCATTTTTGACCTTCGATGACCTCTGGAGCCTAAACTATTGACCTGAGCTCAATTTTGAGGACATCAAATGCGATTGGATTTTGAAAGAACTTTCGATTGTTTGTTTTCCGTTTGTTCCTAGCTATCATAGTTCCCGAGATAATTGGGCGTTGTTCGAAGCGAAGTCATACAACTGGAAAATTTGACCTTTGATGACCTCTGACGACCTTAATATTGACCTGAGCTAAAAAAAATACTCACCACAACTTCGAATAACAATGCTAAGAGCTTTTGAACGTTTGTTCACGTCTTTCTATCACTTTTAGTTTTCGAGTTTGACAGGAGAGGGTCATTTTGACTTCCTCCCACCATGACAAAGTTATCGCGGAGGCCTACTAGGGCGCAGTTTAATTTTTAATAATTTTTGACTAAATTTACTTTAATTGTCTTACGTCACTTTTTTCGTCGGAAATCAGCCATGCAGTTGTTTAATCACTAAAAGGAATTTCAGCGAAATTTGGACCATATTATGAAAATATCGTTCTCCAGTTTAGGAAAAACACGACACAGGATGATAGAGTAATGCCTTTCGATAGGTATCAAGTTTGTAAAAGTTTTCTTAAATTTCGAAAGTCAAATATCGCTGAAAGTTAATTAAAGATGCAACTTCAAAATTAAAACAGGGCAAAATTTGAAATTAATTAATTTAAATAAAAAGCAAGGACCTAGGGACTATTAGTCACTAATAATCAGTTGTGTCTAAAAAATACAGAGTTGAAATTTTTTGCATTCAAATGATCATTAAAAGCAAAACAAAGCGTAATTAACAAATATGACATCATTAGATGTTCTGTGTTCATGCTTAGGGAGTCAAAGTCAATACAAAATAAAGACATTGCTTCAAAATTGTATTTGGGTCTGTCCATATGTGGCTTTCCAACATATACTCCGTTTTTGTAAATATATTATTATTTATTTATTTTGAGGGGATTTTCCTACCAATAAAGCGGATTTTTAATTTGTGGGTGTCAAAAGCAAAAATTTGCAAACAAATCGAGATAGCCGCAATATAGCCCTTGCCATTTGTTATCTACATAATTGTTTTGCATTGAACTTCTATTTAAAAAAATGGCCGTTGTACGGCCTGTTAAACCTTAACATTTGGTTGTCAAATTCGTGTAGGTATAGTGACTTTGCGTTCATAGGGCTGTTCGACTGATGTCTGTCTGACCAAATATCCGCATTAGCATAGGGGACAAAGTGGTACGGTACAATGCACACATGACACGTTTATTCGAACTGTTTTCCCATAATCGATCAATAAACATTTCAGGAAACCATGATGCATTCGGCGGATAAACTTGTCCCTTTCGACGACGTACTTAGTGTAAGTGCGATTTGTTGAGAGGTAATTCCACGAGATATTATCAACATTGAACAGAGCGAAACAAAATCGCGCCCCACTCGCGAGTGTATTATGCACCCCATGGGGTTGGCGTCCCCAGAAGGCACCTCAGCGTTGTACAGCGCACGACGAGTATGCCTTCACTTGCCTAAATAGTGTTCTTCCATTGCCTAGTAGTTCTTGGGCACGTGTTCGGAATGCGTGCTACATGTGTTTTCTTACCCCCATTTGGTGGTGTCGATTCTGTGATATCCCCGATAGTGGGCTCATGCGTCAGCATGACGCACGGCACGGAAACGGCAGCGGCCCGGCAGCTACTGCCCACGTATATCCCGCGCCCGACTGCTCAGAACGGAGACGTCACGATATTCAAGCTAGGAGACTGAAATTTTGCAATCTTCCTATTGGGTCAACAAGCGATGGCATAGTATGAGGAGAGCGGGTCTGTAAAATACTACATAAATTTTGACGAGCCTAAGGTACTTGTTTTAAAGTGACAAACGCACCTGTCCGCAGAGTCGGTCAAATGCTCGGCCGAAATTTTAGCCTACTATGCTGTATTTGCGTGCATGAAATTAATACCCTCTATTAATTAATTAATACTTGCTTGAATATGAATGCATCACTTTCCCTCTGTTTACAAAATGAACTATTCCTTGCTGGACTGGGTTACATCAGCGTACTGCTGTACCGGCCTGGGCTGTGTGCCAGTTTTATCGAAAAGCTGCACTGAAGCCGGTCACCATGTGAAAACAGGCTGTGCGTCACGCAGAGGGATGGACTGAGTCCCCCTTTACCCGCGAAATGGTTCACGGACGCCGAGGCTATATTACATCGGTGACTATATTTGAATCCGGCGATGTTAATGCAGTGACCTGGGTGTTCCTAGTTTATTTTATTTACAAATGATTGGAGGCTGAAGCAAAAAATTAAATGCTTGAAATCCATGGAGAAGCTCAAACTTGGGGTAGGTTAGGTTTCCATGGATTGTTTGGGCCCAAAAAATAATTTTCGTAAAACGACACCCCTGGTACCTACCTGGAGCTGGCGACACTTACGGTCATTTGACATTTGACCATTATACCTAGCCTGGAGATAGCTACGCTAACGGTCATCTGGCCATAATACCTAGCCTGGAGCTAGCGACACTAACGTCAACGGTCATTTGACCATAATACCTACCCTGGTGCTGGCGACACTAACGGTCATTTGACCAATAAACCTACCCTGGTGCTGACGACACTAACGGTCATTTGCCCATTATACCTATCAGCTGGAGGTGCAGCGACACTAACCGGCGTTGAATGGCTGTTCGATCAGAGGAACCAACACGAGAAACACGCAGACGCAGAAGAAGGTGATCGGGATCATGATGTTGAACTTGATTGGTCGGATTAGGTCTGGCTTCTTGTATCTGAAAATGCGAATTGAGGTTAACTGACAGTAGCACAGTCAATTAATGAGCTCTGGGAATGATGAGCTTTGCATTATGGGTTACGCATTGGGTACTCTCATGCATTCATATTTACTGGCTTAGAGATATATTGCAATACATATTATAAAACGATCAGTGAAATGTGATGTCCACTACAGAGACTCATGCAACAACAGGGAGGTGATCTTCAATTGAAACATTTCATCGTATTTAGTATTTTTGTACCACCTGTTCAGTGATCACCTTCGTCGCATTATATAGTATACATATAGAATGTTATTCACAAACTACAACACACATCTCTGTAATACCCTGGAAACCAGTGTCGGCTGCACCACAGAAGAGACATTAATTAAGTGGGGGTGATGGCACTGTGTGACCCACTAGCGGAACTAGGGGGGGCAACCAGGCCATGCCCCCCCCCCACATACAAAAGACTGGAAGGGGCAACACGTTTTTTCCCCATTAAACGTCAACAATTTAGCGTACAAATTGTCTCTGCAGCAGTCAAAATCCAGCTAATCACAGTGAAAAACTGGGGAATTTCGTGCCGCTTCATAAAATATTAACTTTTATGCGGACTGTTTAGCTAGTCTGCCGAACTTAAAAAAAGGCGACGCGACCGCAAAGACGCGGACATCAGCATCCGGAAGCTGCTCCAGTGGTGCCCAGCTTGGTGGACCGAAGAGCTAATAGTGAGGACCAGGCCAGGGCCATTTCCCCAAGCCATCTCCCCCCAGGCTCCTCCAGATCCACAGGGACCATTAAATGCGCTTAAAAGTCGTTCTGCCTCTTGCCGCTTTGAAACCGTTTACACTGATACCAGTTGTTTGTTACAGTTCGGTACATATGTATTCAGTTATTATTATACTATGCTCTTCTTAGCGCTGACTGCCACTGGTCATCGTGATTTACTACCCGATGCTAATGTATATGAAAAGCTACCTTCATTTCAATATGTTTCATAATGCCGAGATGTGCAACCAGGAAAAGGGGTTATACCTGAGGCTTAGCTTCATTCACGGTCTGATTTCAATAATACAATTGTATTTTCCAAGACCTAAAATCAAAACTTTCACGCCGTTTCGCGGCATCATATCAGTGACCATCGTCATAACGAACCCATCGTCATCGTTTTTGATTCGTCGTAACGCTGAATTCAATGAATGCCAGTTTTAGCTGATTATTCTCTACAAGGCTCACTCACCGCCCATATTTCTAGGTTTTATCTGGAAAACCCGTGCAAACATCGCACCTCTCTGCAGGGTAATTTAAATTTCGCGCCGCCGCGCTGGGCGGCACTAAAAAACAAATAACTACCTACTAGAACATGCAAATTCACATCACAAATGATGTAAAGGCTTAAACACAAGCAGACAAAATGAAAGTACATTTTGTTTCGCCATTTCAGCCGACCCCCCAGTCAAAAATTAACAGCAACGCCCCTAGTTGTGCCAATCAAAATAAAACAACTTATATGTAGGTATTGGTAGATCCGGGGGGACTTAAGGGCCATGCCCCCAATGATCATGAAACCATGATTTACCCCCTAAAAAAACGGCCGGACATACAGTTTCTGACGGGTTGACGATGCGCTCTATCCCCCCCCCCGGTCAACAACTTTTTGCTACGGCTGACGGCCCACTACCCCCTCTCCACTCAACAGTTTTCTGGGCAAATACGCCCTGATTTGCCCCCCTCCCCCAAAAAAAAAGTGACTAGATCCGCCAGTGGTATGACAGCTGACAGCTGAGGTGACAGCAGTGTACCCACCTCCACCAGAGTTGTCCGGCTACGGCGGCACCAACCATGGACCACAGCACGAACGACACGTAGTCGATCAGCTGGAACACATTGTCTCCGAGGGCGACCATCACCATCGACAGGCAGTACTGCAGGCGAGAGGCGAACGTCACGGATAGGCTGCGGGCCTGCGGCTACGACCAGGGAATCATTACACCCAGGGTATCACACAACCAGGGAATCACAACGACCAGGGAATCACAACATCCAGGCCCAAGCAAATTACAGCCACAGTCACACTATCCGCAAGAGCCTCAGATATCCAAACGCCTAACCTAGGCGATGCTGTGAGAATGAAAGCAGATACTACCTTTTTTATTTATCGCATTGAACATAGGAAAGCTATATAAGTAAATACCACAATCGTATAAACCATATACACAAATAATCCTTAAAAGCTTCACGAAATAATCAGCCTACACGTCGTTTCAGTGAGTACCTATCGAGAGCCAGCCCCAGCCTTTTCCTATGTCAGTCTCTACAGAGCGGCAGATGGCGGCTCCGCTGACGTACCAGGGTGAGAAGCGCCGGGATCGGGGTGCCGCGCTGAGGATGGACGAATGACAGCAGCGCCGGCAGCTGGCCCTCCTGCGCTCCGACGAAGAACAGCCGCGACGACGTGAAGATGATGCCGTTGACGCTGCCGAAGGTGGAGAGGGCGACGAACACGGGCACCATCCAGGCCATGACGCCAAACGTCTTCTCACCAAACGTCTGTGGAAAGAGAGGCCTGGTGTTAGAACGTCTTCCCGTGATGTAAGAACGTCCCGCCCGCTCCAGGCCGGACTGAGGCCCACCGGCTATAGGCGTCCTACCGGCTATAGGTGTCCTACACAGTACACACTATAGGCGTGCGTCCTACACGCTATAGACGGCCCACATACAATAGGCCGGGCTGAGGCCCACCCACTACAGACTGTGTAGTCTGTGTACGAGTTATCGGGCATCAGTCTCCTGCGACTGGCCTTGTGACCAGGCACGTAGCCAGGATTTTTCTCAGGAGGGGGAGGGGCACATGGAAAAAAATGAATCCTCAGCCTGCTGCTGCTGCTGCTGACCGGGTGGAGGGAGAGGGGTACGGTCGGGTCGTTGGAGAATCCCAGTCTATCTAGTGTGAGTTAATTCTAATCAGGGGGCATCAACCCTGTGCCCCCCCTGGCTACTCCCTGCTTGTGACCGGTACATTGTCGAGCTGACCGCATTGATGGGACCGTGCTCCGATGTAAGAGTACAGCTGTCCCCTCCCCTGTCCGCAACACAGGTGTGTCCTTTACAGGTACAGGCACTGCCACACCCACGTCACCATCTGCGACACAGGTGTGTCTCCTTTACAGGCACTGCCACATCTACGTCACAATCCACCCCCTGTGTCAGCTGCCGACATTCAGACTGATACAGGTCTACAGATTTGTAACACCGATGTTTCCTGAGTGGAAACGAAGCACCTGTGAGGTTTGTCGTCAACTTAACCCTCGCCCTGGTGGGGGTCATTTTGACGCCACCTGAGGTTTTTCCGGAATAGCGAAAAAACGGCGGCGCGCAGCACCGCCAAATTTTGTACAGCTGTTTAAACATAAATTGGTCATACTTTGTCAAAAATTTGACTTTTGGTCATCTCAGGTCAGGTCACCAGGTCACGTCAAGTGACATTGCCTTTAAAATAAGTGTGATTGTGCCAAAGCCACAGTTTTTGTCCGACAGATTTGAAACTTGCAGGATTTTATCAGATCATAAGTATACCTGCAATTGGNGAAAATAAGTTTGGTAAGAGATATATACATTTTGATTTCCAAAATATTCAATTTTCATGAATAATTACTTAACCCGGCAGTCACTGGGGTATTTCTGTAATACGAGTCACTGGGGGTCTTTTTTAGCACCCCTTGTATCTTCGGAACCAATCAGATGATCGCGCTGAACCAAACGGCAATCGATAGCCCAGGAAAATTCATCGACATAAAATAATTTGTGTTTCCCTAGAAGTCAGTGGTGACGTCACAGGTCAGGTCAAAGGTCAAAACTTACAGACAAAATTGTAGAGACCATATTTTCCATTCAAAGCAATTGGTTGCAACCATGATCACCCAAATTGCTCTCAAATGTATCAAACACATCCAGAATGAGCTAATCGTGGATTTTTGGCAAAATGTCAAGGTCAAGGTCAGGTCACATAAGGTCACTATGCCAAAAAAAATATACGAAAGTCATGCAACACATGTTGTACATACTATTTTACGTGTAGGACACGAAATTGATACTAATTTTAACACCTGAATTAAGGTACGTGAAAGAAAGGTCAAGTTAAGGTCAAAGTGATGTCACAAAATGTCAAATTTTGAAATTGATTGATACAGTAAATCAATACATTCTTCTAGACCGATTTTGTCTCAGAAATACAGTGCTGCTCTTTATTTTTCTGTATCTGGTCAAAAAGGGACAAAAATGGAATTTCAAAATTTGACGTCGCGAGTACATTAGATGTCATCTATCAGTCGAAAATACAGATTTCATTTTTAATTTTGGTATGGTTGTTTAATATGTATAGTTACTTTACATATATTCCGTTTTTTTGAATATCTTAAAAAGTTTTGATTTTGTGGTCGTTTAAAAAAAAATGAAATTTTGGGCTATTTTTTTTTCTCTCAAAAATCTGAGATAGCCATTTCGTAGCCCTTGACAATTGCTATCTTCTCCTTTTTTCGGATTCCATTTTGTCTATTACATGACATTCGTACAGTCTCCTAAAGTTGAGCTGATTTTGGCGTCAAAATCGTGTGTAGTGACGTCACTAACTTGGCTTTATCTCCAAAAAAAAAACTGAGGAAATAAAAAAAAAATGCAAAGGGTGTGAAAAAGATGCGCGGTCAGTAACTAAAAGTTTCGCGTTGATAGCTGCATTGTTTCGTTAGATATTTTAGATATTCCTCAGGGGGGCTAAAAAAGCCCCCCCCCCCCAGTGACTCGCGGGTTTAAGTGGACCTCATGGTCGATTTTTTTTTTAATAATCAATATACAAAATGAAATCATCAGGACGGGTAAAAACGGTTTCGGTAGCCACTGACGTAATCTGGTCCGAACAATGTGGCCACGTGACCTAAGCATTATAGCTGAAGCAGATCACACTGCTACATATTCCCAGCAAACGATAAAATCCATACACATAAAATCACGTTTTCACAACAAAAACCATATTAACCCGCGCGGCGTAGGGGTCTCTCGCGGAACACGCGGCGTAGGGGGGGTAAATATTACCCCCCTCTTATCTTCCAAACCAATAACCGCAGCGAGACGCGCAAGGCGGC
>VOPJ01008758.1:0-24262 GCA_014673585.1 Semibalanus balanoides | reverse complement strand
AATCGTAATATTGATTCCCATATCAATAAAGATTGACTAAAAATACATGATTTAAATGAAAACCACTGCTTTTCATATCCAAAACAGCAATCAACATCGTACTATTTTCTACATCATTTTCACTCTCATGGTCTTTTAGGGCTCGAATTTTCCACTCTGACACCCAAGCCAAAATGGAATCTTGGGACACTGTGCTGCACTTTCTGGTTTGTCGCCCTGTCAACATGCTCAGAGGGCTCTTCGACCTGCTCTGGGGCCCCTCTATGCTGGCTAGGAGCCTATTCAGCATGTTCAGGGGCCCTTCTGACCCACCCAGGGGCCCTTTTGGTGTGGTCAGGGCCCCTCTGACCTGCACAGGGGACTTCCCAGGGGCCATCTCTATGCTGGCTTGTTAGTAGCTGAGGCCTTTCAGCAATTTTTAATAAATACCAAGCATTTTAGTAAACACCACTTAAAACAAAATACAAAATACGAATAAGTTTTACAAGAAGTTCTTAGAAAGAAACAAAATTGCATAAACAAGGAGGAGGAGTCACCGGTGGACTGACCTGGGGAGGCCCCGAATGGTGACATGATGCGCTTAGCAAGGCCTTGGCGGATGTGGAGGGTGGGGTGTATTCCCGGCGCGCCGATGATGGCGAGAACTTGATTTGTTTGAAAACTGTTTAATTTTGTTGTTTTTGGTATCGCCCGTTTATTTATAGCTGAACATAAGAACAGCCTCAGATGTCGGGAGAGGCCACCCACGGCTAAAGGCCTACGGCTTATGTGCCATCCATAGCCATGAAATTGTACCACTATCTATGACATTTTGTGAAAATACATTATTATTATATTATTATTATCTCGTTTGTCCAGGGGCCCTCCAGCCTGGTTGTCCAGGGGCCCTCCAGTCTACAGCCTCCAGCCAATGTGAGGCTGGTGGCCCTCCAGCCTCACATTGGTTACCCCCTTTTCACCCTACCTGAACTCGCCTATTATCCTATAATGTTTCATAGAGTATCCTCTGGTATGTCCGTGTTTTATCTAAAAACTGCAGTATAATGTAATCGTAGGGCCCAATGCATCCCCAGTATTTCGTGCAAATAATATGACCTTTTTTCGATTCCTGAGCGTGCCTCTCCAAACATGACTTCATTCCCTCACCTGGCGGCGCATATATATGGATATATACTATTTTCAACTAATTGAATTACGCGGTAATCCCTGGCATATCGTTATCATCATGCTAGTCACCCCCCCTTTATGTGCCTGAACACGCCACTGAAACTCTATATGTAATACATAATGCACAATTGATAAAATAAAAATACTATCTTTTAGCATCTTGATAGCTTATAAATGCCCTTCGCATTTTTTTTAGCTTATTATTTTTTACTTGCAAGCCAAGCGTTTCATACTTCTTGCAAACTTCCCCTTTTCAAGACCCTGAAACCGCCTCTGCCGTGGAAAATTTATTATATATATATATAAATTTAATGAGGCTACTTCCAGTCGTTCCGGAGATATCCGCGAAAAACATGTTCGGCCAGCAGCGTAAGCGCATCCCCAATACAGTATGGCAGCGCCTCTGAGTACACTATGACGTAACAAAAGACTAAGGACTAAGGAGCTGTTCCCATAAAGATATTTCGCGGTTCCTATCTCAAGGCCTATTCAATATTGTCACTTTTACCTGTTGCAAAAGTGGCGAAAACCCCAACCCACCCCAACCCCTGGTTAAATTCGGGTGATCAAAATCACATATTACGCACGTTTTATTCGTCTATTCTACCTAAACAATTCGCACCAATCACTTTCACACGTGACCGGCAAACCAGGAACACTAGCAAAGCAACAGCGAAACGAGACGACCCCCCCCCCCCACCTCTATCTGGAGGCCAGCACCCCCCCTTCTAGCTGGAGAGAGGGGACGGGGACAGGCACGACAGGCGACAAGAGACAAGGACAGCGCCTACCGAGGTGACAGCCGCCCATTGGAGGTGACTACCGAGGTGACAGCCGCCCATTGGATCTCGGTCACACGATCTGTGATTGGTCCCGGCGGATACGGGATATCCGACCAGGTCGTGCCGACGGGCACAAAGGCCGAGAGCAGGAGTGGGCCACACCTGGTGGGGGGGGGGGAGGAAATGGAGCCATGGCCTCACAAAACACGCCTGAAATTGGTGCACAATTTACTTATTTCCTGATCAGAAGAAAATATAAGACAGCTTGTATCACTTAAAGAACGTTAGTTTTAAATAGCCATCAATGTATAAGCTAGCGGAATTCGGATGAGTTTCATAATTGTATATAAGAGACTTAAAATTATTTTTGGAGGATTTGTCCCCCCCCCCAAAACGTTCTGGATTCTGCCAGGGAGGGACGAAGAGGAAGTTAGGGAGACGGGGGCAGGGAAGAGGAGAGAGAGAGACAAGCCCTCGACGAAGACGAGAGAGAGAGAGAGAGAGAGAGATCGAGAAGAGAGAGAGAGGAGAGAGAGAGAGAGACGAGAGAGATGAAGAAGAGAGAGATGAGAGAGAAGAGAGGAGAGAGAGAAGAGAGAGAGACTAGAAAGAGAGAAGAGAGAGAAAGGGGGAGACAGAAGAGACAGGGAGTGAGGGAAGGCCATGAATCACTTACCCTCACTTCGCACAGAGTGATGCTGGTCTAATGCTGTTGATAACTTGCCAAAAAATTGTTAAAATATCCCACTCCACACCACTCGCTCCACTTGAACATCGCCTCCACAAACTCTGCCCAGCAGTTCTATAGTAACATTGTGACCCCGAATACCAGAGCTTGGCTTAAAAGTTACACATCAAACCGTACTCACATTTGAATATCACGAGTCGTGGGTTCAAACGATCAGGAGTTTGTTATTCTCCATTCATTCTGGCCGCCACTTGACTGATATATATATATTGGTGGTGTCAATCGGTAACCAAAATTTTGGTTATCGAAACAAATTTGTGACCGATTTGGTAGTCGGTCGGTCAGGCTGATAATTTTTTGACAAGACACTTTTCGGTCAGCTTAATTCACCTTTTTGCCACATGTTTACGCATTCTTATTTCTATCCAGCAAATTGATACACAATTTGCTCAAAATTTAATTAATTAATGTAAATATCTTTGGTCTTGCTTGGCATTCACTATTTTGCTTTGCAAATGTATTTAGTTCCCTTTTCACAATACAAATATCTTTTTGGAACTGTACATGTGCGTTTTATGAATTATGATGTTAAAAAAGTTAATTTTGCCAGTGTGTATAAATAAGTATACTATTTGAAAATCGGTCAAATCTTGGACATTTTTGGCCTCAACAAAAATCGGTCAATATTTGGACAACCAAAATGCATTCCTGTTCATGCTAATGGATTGCGTTTTGGTCAAGGACATTTTTGGCGAAAAATGACACTCACTAATATATATATATATATATATATATATATATATATATATATATATATATATATCTTTATAAATATAAATCCCGTGTAATTTCCAACGAAAAATGATGGCAATGATATGTGAGCACTGAGCATGCCATGTCCCGAAACAACTCAGCACAGTGTGTTTCGTGCTGGCAACAGTCACCTGGCCTGGTCGGCTTTCGCTTCACCGGCCATAGCCGGGCCATAGCTCGTCTATCCCTGTCCTGGCCCCATTCAGACCGTTGCATTGACATCCAACGCGTTTATTTATATCCCAAATTGCATATTCACATCGTAAATGCCCCATCAACGCTGGCGAGTTGAAAGCGGCTCGTCAGCAATGTTCTCAAGGATGACAGATTAGCCTATAAAGCGGGCAGTGCGAGGCATTCCGACGGCAGCGCGTTCGTTTCGCAGCAAACGAGGCGACTGGACCGTCACTCGGGGCGGAGGGGTGCTGGCACGAGGCGTGCGCCCCTCCCCCTCTCCCCTCTAGCCAAGCTCGCCGCCACAACGCAGCACATCCGAGGTTCATCCCCCGTCACTTATCGGTGACACAGGTAGAATCGCGAGGAGCTCGAGGAAGAATTAATGAGTGAAGGGTTTTGACGCAGGTAGAAAAGGAGAAAACTGCACGTGGGTTCGAGTGTATTTGAATGTATGTCAGGAAAACGGATGGCGAATGGGCGTGGCGTTGAAACTGGTTCCGTCCCTTACTACCTCAGCCCGAAATGTTTGCTGTTCAAAAATTAAAGATGAGACGTGGTTGAAAGACTTGGCATACCACAGCGACTTGGCATAATACACCTGGGACATAAGTTTGGATTTTAATCTTGATTTATATTTTAAGTCGGAACGATGCATCAGATTCAGCAGTCAGCGCCTTTGGCACCAGTATTACTTCACGACCTGACAGTACAATCTCCAGTAATTGTGCACTAGTACTGTGCACTGTGCAGTGTGCACTGTACACCATGTGAAAAATAAAATTACTCAAACAAATCAGGCTAACAACTATTGCAAATACATGTGTGCACGGAAATGTACCTACTATAAAAGTATCACGCACTACAATAATTGCCATTTTCAATTGGATCTCATTATCGCGCGCTAGGTAGTTGTTCAACACAGTAAAGGCAGGCAGGGGGCCGGCCGCATGGTATCACAGTTACAATCTGCACCGCAGCAGCTTAGAGCGACACTACCAACTTCAACGTACAATTACAGCCCGTAACAAGCGGAGACCATCTGCAGCACCTTATCGCGTCCTAACTGAAATTAATGTGTCTCTGCGTTGCTTATGATGCATAGTTACATCGCTATAGTAGGTTAAATTATCCTCATTAAAAAATAGATCACTCCGATCATGACTAGGCTATTCTGTATGCGCCATCGATGGCATTTATTGGGCTAATATAGTCACGTCAATTAATGACCCCATAAATAATTACGTTTACCATTATGCAGGCAGTAGCTATCCAGAAACGGTTATTGTCGAGATTGTATCGATATTTCTGGCAGTATTAATGCAAACCAATTGAGCTGACAAGCACGCGCAAATACGATCACGCCATGTTACGAGAACGCACCATAGCAACTTCCAATAACTCGGCACATATATGACCCGTTCCTGAAATAAGTTTCTCGTTATTACATATGCTGAGGATAACATCAGGTGGTATAGCACATGACGATCCATTGTATATGGTTATTGTTCTAGAGCTTGAAATATACCAGATAGTTCCGCTTGAGCGGCAAAACAAGGGTCATTCCGATTCATTACCAATGCGGCAGCTGATCGAAAGTTGAAGCAATCTAAAATAAATTGTTACTGCCATGGCAGGTATTGCACTAAAGATATCCCTCGCACCGACGGGGGTCTGAGCCAACTTCGAACCGACGGGGGGGGGCGGATGACCACCCCTCCCCAGAGATCTCCAAAACTACGCAACGTAGCGAGAAGCGAAAAGCGGCGTGAGGTAGGCCGTGACGAGTAATAGCGAAAATACACAGCTATTTTTTGATCAGGTCAATATTGAGGTCACCAGAGGTCAAAAAAGGTCAAATTTTCCCATATTTTCGAGTAATGAGGCACTGCTTCCATAAACCGGGCTAGCTCATACTAACATAGCTAGGAGCAATCCAAAAAAGCTCTGCAACTTTGCTCTGGAAACACTCTTGATAGACGCCAATGTGTCCAGAATTTGAGAATCGGTCACAATATTCAAGTGCTTCAGAGGTCTAGCGGAAGGTCTAAAATGCCTTAATTTTACTGAAAAAGATTGTTTTGGTTTAATCAACTTCTTATTTTTTAAGGTATAGTAGTAATTTGCTACCAAGATACGTGTTCTCACATCACGGTGTACGGCGCATCAACCAATATTAATCGTTTTGAGTCTAGCTAGGATCAAACTAAAACATGGACCTGACTGACTGAGGTCAGTCAAGGTCAAGTCCAAGATCTGGTAATGTCTATCCTATCGATAGAAGTTGACAAGAGACACAGAATGGGACAAAACCACAGTACTGACTATCTATGTAGAATATGAGTTACTTTGTACAAAAACCATATGACCTTTTGGCACATTGATTTGACCGTTATACCAGGTCACCGGAAGAAAATATTGGACTTCTTATAATTTTGGTTCAGAAGGTGAGTTAGGATGAAAACTGACTGACCAACATTTTAGCCAGTTCGGTTCGATGGTATCATTTCAATTTTCTCCACCGTAGACTTATAGAAGGTCTCAAAAAATTGACAATGACTCGCAAGGTCACCGATATAAAAAATCCACATATAGAACCGAACTGTCAGATATCGACATGCCTATTATTAAATGCACTGTATCGAGTATCACCCAACTAGATTGTTTCAACGCACTGTGACTTCGGAGATGTAACTTACAAAAAGCGTGATACTTGAGGTAGGTGCATCGTTATGTTGACCTGAAAAACGTGACTAGAAAGTTAAGGAAGGATCAATTTTTTAGAAAGTGTGCGGAAAATCTCCCCCAAACAGCTATACAAAATTTGGCGGCGCTACGCGCCGCCGTTTTCCCGCTAGTCCGGAAAAACATGTGGGGGGGCGGATATCCGCCCCCCCGTCGGTGCGAGGGATATGCCAGATACACCACCTGTTCTGAGAACGAGCAGCGCATTCGGCACTTTGCCAATGAGTGTATTCATCGGAGCTCGAGCACGTGCATTCTAAAAGGGTTCAAAATTGTGAATGATTATATATATAATATTTACGGAAGGTCAATATGTTACAAAACAAGCGATTACTCATCATGATAAATGAGCAAAGGAAAATCGGATGAAAAACAACAATCGCAGTGCGGCACAACATTTTCCAACCTTTCTTTACACCCTCCAAATACGTTCCGCCGATGCGCATCTCAGACCTTTGCCAGCTTGTCACGGGAAGAAGCTACTTCCAAAGTTTACGTTCGCCGGGGCGGAAACTCTTCAATCTGGAGCTGAAGCGAACAACCTCAGCAGGAGCAGATAGCTTTGGTATGAAAGGAAGTCTGCAGATACATTGCAGATGCATGTTTTCGACAGCTCTGTCAAAAGTTGCGTCGGCAATCGCGGCTCCCTCATCCGCACAGTGTTAGAACCGGAACTAGTTCATCTCACTATTGTGAAAACTGTGAAAAACACGGGCCCTGCTCGACGTGTCGCAAGCGTAAGCGCAAGCGTCATAGCCCCTATGCAACGCTCTGCCCAACGTGGGCCGATCGTTGCATAGGGGCTATGGAGCTTGTTTTGACACAGCGATCAGGGTCGCTGTAAAAATTGTGTCGCGTGTAGCTGAGTCCCGAGAGTTAAACTGCATTCAGAGTTGGGGGCATATTTGGCACGGTTGCCAATTGTGTTGGCAATACTGCTGCCGATCGGTCAACAGTAGAGCAGCGTTATGGAAAGTGATCTCTCGTTGGCAGCCGTCTTTCCAACGCAAGTGGGATACAAATCTGCATTAATGAAGCGGCGACATGAAACTAAAGAAACGAGAACAAGATGTGCATGGGGAGAAAGGTCCTGGGAATCGGGATCACCAGACACCAGGAATCGGGCGTGGTGCCCATTCGAACGCTTAGCGTGTTTGTTGACCAAGTGGTGATTGAATAGAGCTCTCAGCCTCTAGTCTAAAAGCTGCAACCAGCTTCGACTGTCGGTTAATCGAATACATGTTCAGTTGGTCGGCCTATACCTGCCAGTCCCGCGGACACACCAGGCCCAACACATGCAACCATCCGGGCACACCCACCAGGCCACACTGCAACCATTCCCATAGGCACCCACCAGGCCAACACCTGCACCAGTCCCGGGCCATCGACCAAGTACGCACCACCCTGCACAGTCCGGGCCACCAGAGCGAACCTACCTGCACCAGTTCGGCACCCAGAAGGCCCACCACCTGCACGCAGTCCCGAGCCGCTGCGTCAGACGATCGAGTATTGCCGCAACGCAGAGAGAGTGCCGCAAGACCGAATATTATCGTGCGGATTTGTCACCGGCGGCGGACGTGGCACGTATGGCGCGTGTCTCGCAGCGAAGTGATCGGATCGGAGCGGCGCGGACGGACGTGGGGGAGGGGGACCCGGTGGCATGATTTACAGTCATGAACTGCGGCCAGCTATCGGCCGGGGATTTAGTGCCGGTGGAGATCTTTATGACGTACACTCGGCGGAGGGACACGAGGCTGATTTATGGTGTGTAAGAGCGGCACGGGATTATGACGGAGGGGCGGGGGACGGTGACATCTGGTTACGTGGATTGGCCGCTGGAGGAGTAGATTACTGATAAAGACAGGCCTGTAGCCCAAGTTCACATGTATTCTCCTCCTGACTTAGCTGACTCCTCCTGACTTCGCCTGTAATCGGGTTTTGTGCCTGTTGGTGATTTATCAATAAACATAAAAATTAAACCTCCGTAGGCAATATTTGTTGGTCGCTTAGGCGTGACTACCGTCAATTACAGGGGAAATCCCTGGAATATCCCGCGGGTATCTTTACTCTCACACTCGCATTCGGCCAATGCACTATACTACTTGAGTATTGCCTGTAACCTTGCTACGGGAATCGGTAGAAAACACTTGTCTACCGATTCAGGATCCCCGCGCGGCTTGACGTAAGAACACAGCCTTAGCGGAAATTTGTTCGACACGAAAAGAGCATTTGAGTGACGTCCCGGACGCAACGGATAAAAAGTGGGATTTAGTTCGACTGCCCAGAGGCCAAGTGCTTTTAATAGTCTGGTCAATTATACGCGATGGAAGATAAGTGCTCGCTTCAAACACTTGCTCAGAACTCACACAAACTCTTAATGATACTTAGCAATTCGGTGAGTGTCCAACAGCATCGTCAAGGTACGAAATGCCAGGAACTTAAAACAGCAAAGATGAGAAGTGCATTTTAAAATTGAAATCTTACAGTACCCAAATGAAATGTACCAGTTCCGGAAGATCGAAACGGGAAAACAAGCTATATCTCCCGATTCTTCGATAACAATCGTATAAGGGTATAGGGGCACCAATCGGCGCTGTGCAAGTTTCAGCTCGATTAGAGTACGGCCTGCCGGAGTTATATGCCTCCGGACATTTTCGTGAATTTCCACGCCCGCCCAATACTGGACTTAGCCGATCAGTCACATAACTCCAACACAAATTGTAATCCTATAAAGCCCCCTGTATTTCTGAATGGCAATTGAAAGTTCGATTATCATAGGTTCCAATATTTGTTCATATTTGTTGGTGGGCTTCTTCCTGAAATGAACTCGTGACCATCTGGTGACCTGACTTAGACCTTTGATACGAGCGCAAGTCAAAATGAGTTGTTGTTTTTATGATTATTTTACATGGAAATATACTTTAGAAATTGTCTTGGCCCAATGACACAAATTGGGATAGAACATTTTCTATAAATCATACCTTTAAAAACTGCTTAAAATTAACGCCGCTTTTTTATTTTGGCCAAACAAAAAAATTAATGGATTAGTCCCATGAGTGCCGAATTATTGCGCGTTTCTGTGTCCATGACGAGGGCTTCACGGCTACAAAAAAAAGCCACGCTCTGAAGGTTACGAATTACTGGGAATTCTATGATGATACAATTCAACTGATGCTCCAGTGACCCAAGGTCAGCTGAGTAATCGTGCGGTCAACGCCCTTTTTTGCCAAGATTAATAAGATAAGAGTCTGATGAGACGTAACGATGATACCGAGCATCAGTTTAGTTGATTTGGATAAAGATAGAGTCTAGAGACGTACGAATGACACCACTATGTTTATCTCGTCGAGTCGCGTCGCCCCATATGCAACATAACCTACCTGGGTCAATGAATAAAGGCACAGCATATACAAAATAAACACATCGTAATCCACGTTTGATTCAGTTATCTAATTAATAAAGTTATCAAAGTGCATTTACTTTCATAAAGAACAGAACGAGAACCTGGGGAACTAGCCCAGTCATTTCCCTAAGCCGACATCTAAGGAACCCCGCTATCAGTACCCAAGCAGTAGCGGCACACATTCCGGCATCATCACTCACTTCAAAGCACTCATATGCCGAACCAAACTTGTGAGAAATTCCTCTTCCACTGCCATAGCGTGTCGTAAGCGGTTCCAATAAGGCGAGAACCGGACTCCGAGACGGCGACGACGCTAATGGGGTGCGCCGGTCTCGCCGCCGCGCCGGTCTCGCCGCCGCGCCGCCACTTTGCCGATTGTTAGCGAATGCGGCGCAGCAGTGACGTCCGACTCCGCGTACGAGTGAGCTATTAAGATGTCACATTCGATCGGAAAGATCCCCTCCTCGGAGCGCGCGTCCAAGAAGCCCGCAGTTGCATGCTCCTGATCTGATTATATTGACGCTGGTCGAGTCCCGAGTGAGGACGAGTTTGTGGTCGGAAAGCAGACGACAGTGAAATATTGCGGCTGCTCTGATGGATCAGCGAGCCTCTGAAAAGGAAGTGTGACGCTAACAAAGCTATTTATACCCTCATGTTATAGCCTATCGGCCGTGTGTAGATATTCATTAATTCAAACATTTTACAATGTAAACCTGCAAGACAGATTAAACTAAAAACAAAAGATGAAAAATAGCGGATATTCCGTGGGCGATTTAATTAAAACTTCCAAGAAAACAAAACGTCGGTATCGAGCTACCTCCATATTTCACCAGACGGCACACTTCGCCCATATAGCGTGCCCCACAGAATTGTGTGTCCACTACCGCATAATTTATTCCGCGGCGGCGATGCTAAATGCGCTCAGCGCGCTGAGAAAGCGTTCTCGTTAGGCTAGTACGGTGCATTATTTATCAAGGCGTGTTACTGATGAGACCATTAGCACTGAAGCCGCGGGCGTCAGCGTCCATCGGCAGCGGAGGCGCGGTGCCCCGGGGCGGTTCAGGGAGCGGTGTAGGGAGAGCAGAGAATGGAGGTGTGTGGTTTGCAGGGAGAGAGGAGCATGGAGGTGTGTGGTTTGTAGGGAGCGCAGAGAATGGAGGTGTGTGGTTTGTAGGGAGCGCAGAAGAATGAGTGTGTGTGGTTTGTATTAGGGGACAACAGAGAATGGAAATAGAGGTGTGTGGTTTTGCAGGAAGCAGCAGAGTAATGGAAGGGTGAATGGGGTTTGTAGGGGGAGCGCAGAGAATGGAGGTGTGTGGTTTGTAGGGAGCGCAGAGAATGGAGGTGTGTGGTTTGTAGGGAGCACAGAGAATGGAAATTAGAGGTGTGTGGTTTGCAGGAAGCACAGATAATGGAGGTGTGTGGTTTGTAGGGAGCGCAGAGAATGGAGGTGTGTGGTTTGTAGAAAGCGCAGGGAATGGAGGTGTGAGTTTTGCAGGGAGAGCAGAGAATGGATGTGTGTGGTCTGTAGGGAGCACAGAGAATGGAGGTGTGAGTTTTGCAGGGAGAGCAGATAATGGAGGTGTTTGGTTTGCAGGGAGAGCAGAGAATGGATGTGTGTGGTTTGTAGGGAGCACAGAGAATGGAGGTGTGAGTTTTGCAGGTAGAGCAGATAATGGAGGTGTGTGGTTTGTAGGGAGCGGAGAGAATGGAAATTAAAGGTGTGTGGTTTGTAGGGAGCGCAGATAATGGAGGTGTGTGGTTTGTAGGGAGCAAAGATAAAAAATGGAAATTAGAAGGTTGTGTGTCTTTCGTAAAAGGGAGCGGGCAGCAGAAATCGAAGGGTTGTGTTGGTGTTTTGTAGAGAGAGCCAGAGAATGGATGTGTGTGGTTTGTACGGCGAGGCCCAGAAAACTGCGCAACCACTTCTAGAGGGTCGTGTGCGTTTGTAGGGTTGCCGCAGAGCAATGGGAGGTGGTGTGGGTTTGTACAGGAGAGAGCAGCAGAAATGGATCGTGTGTGGTTTGTAGGGAGAGCAAGCCGAATGGAAGTGTGTGGTTCTGTAGGGAGCGCAGAGAATGAAGGTGTGTGGTTTGTAGGGAGAGCAGAGAATGGATGTGTGTGGTTTGTAGGGAGCACAGAAAATGGAAATTAGAGGTGTGTGGTTTGTAGGGAGCGCAGAGAATGGAGGTGTGTGGTTTGTAGGGAGAGCAGAGAATGGATGTGTGTGGTTTGTAGGGAGAGCAGAGAATGAAAGTGTGTGGTTTGTAGGGAGCGCAGAGCATGGAGGTGAGTTGTTTGCAGGGAGCGCATAGAATGAAGGTGTGTGGTTTGTAGAAAGCGCATAGAATGGAGGTGTGTGGTTTGTTGGGAGCGCAGAGAATGGAGGTGTGTGGTTTGTAGGGAGCGCAGAGAATGGAGGTGGTGTGGTTTTGTTGGGAGCGCAAGAGAATGGAGGTTGCTGTGGTTTGTTTCACGGGAGGCGGCAGAGCAATGGAGGTGTGGTGGTTTGTAGGGAGCGCAGAGAATGGAGGTGTGTGGTTTGTAGGGAGCGCAGAGAATGGAGGTGTGTGTTTTTTAGGTCACAGCAAAGTGATACCAATGCATATTGAAAGAAAAGTCTCTTTTCGTATATATGTTTGTGCTTCATAACAGGATTTATTAAAGACTTTCAAATAAGAATTGTTGTGTTCCACACAAATTATGAGGAGCGGCCAAAAGCCAAAACGTATTCACTAAAAGCCCAACTTTACATACTAAAGCTTTGGAATGGATATTCCGTATCGTATGCAGACACTAGAGTTCTACATGGGGCGGCTATCCCCATGGCTGGCCGACAACCCCATGGCTAACAGGGGTGGGCCCGGACTGGGAAAAATCTCTCCCAGACGCACTGGGCTGTGCTGCGCGGACCTGTGGCTGCATAGACCTACGTGTATTTTTTTTGGCGCTTCCAATCGTTACAATCAAACGCAATCATGGTTTAAAGAAACGCCTTGGCAATGCTTGCATAACAGTAGACCTTGTAAAAGTAAGACCACAGTAATATGAATTCGACGAAAATCTCAGCGGCTGGCGAAATCGGCGCAGCCACTTGACCATTTGGTAAGAGGCCTGTGGCTGGCTGTGGCTGTGATGCCATGGCTGTGGGGCGGCTTGGCCAAGGAAAAGTGCAGCCATGTCGAACTCTAGCAGACACACATGAATGTGGCTGGCAAATGTTCCATATGAATGGCTAAGCAACTGTTCTGGGTTTTGCGATGATAATTTGAAATACATAAAAATAATAATGGAATATTTCAGTACTGTTCAAACCGCCCACTGCACGATAAAACATTGACCAAATCAAATATTACGCCTAACCTCTCCAGCTTCCAAGGAAAGCCATCACGAAAGTGTCAGCATAAATTGCACCACATTTAGCCAAGAAGATTTCGGTTGACAGCCGACCGGAAATGGGACCCCGCAGACGATTTTTCACATAAATTAGCGATGCTGAATCATAAATAAGTCAATAGCTTTCATTTACAAGCTTCCGCCCAAGTTCACAGCTTTACACAATGACATCATTGATCTAACTAAATCTAAAAACGGTTATAAATAAATGGAGTGTCTTTTGAACAGTAATCTCTAGCAACCCTTACTGAAATTATATTAAGTCATAGTTTGTTTGTTTGCTTGTATATTGGGTTTAAGGGCGCGCCGACACATCATATTTGACAGAGACTTTGGTAGACAGCTTTTGAACTAATGGTTTGTTTGTTTATTGGGGTTTTCGGGCGCGCCGACAACTAAGGTCAATTTGCGCCCATAGAACTAATGGTTTGAACTTTGGTTCAAACATCGAAGGTGACTGTGACATGTAGGTTGTCAACACAACTTCAGAATGTCAAGCAGAAGACGGGCACTTCAAAGAGACTTCAAAGAGACGAGCCGGCATTCAAACGATCGGTGCCGCTCCTCAACGGAGACCGACAAGAACTCCACGAAAGCCGCCACAGAATCCACCACTGAACCCAGGGGCGCAGCCAGGTTTTTGCGACGGGGGCGGGCACACCAAAGTGGGTCCCCTAGCATTGGCTGAAGTCCCCTAAAGTGAATTTAATTAGTTTCACGATTTTCATTTATTTGATTCTGCATTGATTTCGGCGCAACTTTGTAATTTACAATGTTTTATTGAGGAGCTGTCTGTATTTTATTAATTGTGCCACCGCATTGCAAGACCAATTCAAGAATATACCCTGAATAATTATTTGCCAAATAACTAATTTATTGGGGACACCGCGCATGTAAACGCGCGGTTCCGACCATTTGACCGCTGTCAGTGCCCCGGGGGCACAGCTGGTTCTTATTTGAGACCACTCCCACTGCATGTGATAGGTCTACTGTTCGGCCCATAGGCCAATGCCTATGGACTAAGCCAAGGTTTTACTACTGGGGGAGGACTCGATATAAGCCATACACATTGGAATAGAGTAATTACAATTATGAGGGAACTCGCCACATTTCGTTGACTTTCTCAAGAAATGAAAATGGATGGGACCAAATAACTTATTCTTGGAGTAGGGGAGGTAGAGGCATTTTCGCCTTATTATGCTGGATTTGCGGAACCATACTAAAGCCAGAATAGATGTAAAAATGATCGATAACATGCCAATTATTTATTTTTAGAACAAAAAATATATCAAAGAAAAATACAAGCTTTCGGCAACATTGCCATCATCAGATATCACCGCTAGGTGGCAGGCCATAATAATTGTAACGTCACTCCCCCCCCGCGGATGCACTGACCGTTAAGCTGAACTTTGGTGTGTGGTTTGAGACCACACCACACTACTGGCAATGTGGAGCGTAAATGGCAGCAGACCAATTCCCTTGCTATCGGGTTTCTACGGGCCTCGTCCTTCGCCGAGGCGTCTTACTGGCATGTTATGATGCACCCGATTGTAACTGAGGCCCGTCACCCCGTGTCGCTATCGGGTTCCTTTCACGACACGGCCCGCGTCATACAGGTTTATCGGTAACGACCATCGGTATCGCTTTGACGCGGTTTTATCGTCACAGCCGCGCGTTTTTCATTCGTCGGTGCCGACAGCGTCAAACGTATCGCATGTCGGCATCTTCCACTGAGCAGAGATGTGATAGACGAGGTGGGGATGAGAAAGAGCCCATATCATTGAGCCTACGGAGGCGTGAGGGTTATAAAATACGCATAGCGTCACATCGAATGGGTTTTAGTTTTAAGCGTAACGAAAAGGTACAGCCAATATATCTCATAAGAAATTTACAGCAGCTAAAAGTCCGTTCGGTCAGTGGTTGCCGTAGTAGAAACATGAACAATTGTATTCAGTCACACAAGCAACTCCCCACATAACGGTGCGTTGCTCTGCTATCTCCTTGACTCATCTTTTTCTGACCTCCTAGACGATCTGCGAAGATGCAAACTTGGTAATATGCATCACCATAAAACCAGGAGGCCTTAAAGGGGAGTGTGCCTACTTCACATTGTCATGTGGAGTTGTTGACACTAGTCTGAAGAACATATTTTTATTAATTTAGCCATGTAACTTCATTTCCCCAGAATCACTTTAGTTGCTGAGATATTCCAAGTCGCCAATCACATTCTGCAGAATATTAATTATCAATAGTCGCGAGAGCTTTTCGCACTAGAAGCATTTGCTCTTAAATTACAACGCTAGCATAATTGTAGCTCTGGCCAGTGCGCCATTTAGGTAAACATTTCCGCTACTCTGGATTTATAGTGACGATCGTTTTGAGTTTTGAAACAAAACAAATGCCCAAAACAGAAAATAAGTAAAAATTCAACTAAAGGGGTCCAGGACGTGAATTTTATCGTAACCAATAATCAAAAGCAGTAGCTGTCTACCGTAATAAAAATATATTTGACATTTCAAAAGAGTAGGCACCACCCCTTTAAAACCAGTGATAGCATGAGGTTTGCATTGATGCTTCCGCCCAAATCCACAGCAAAAAAACTGTTGATTTCAAATTAAATTGCATTGAGGCAAATAAATGCCATATACATACTGAATTAGTTGTGGGTGACAATTTTCGGAGAACCCAAGCATAATAAACGACTTCAAACTTACGTTATCTTATGCTGAATTAGTTCTAAGTCATCTTAAAAATTTAATGGAATTCGAGAAAACGTTTTATGAGACAATGACATTTTAATGACGTCATGACATGCCATTTTTGGTGGGAAAACGATAAATGTTTGACAAGTCGTAGAAAATCGAGTTTTAATGCAAATTGCAAATAAAAAACGTCAATACCAACTAAATCACACTCCCTTCAACATGGATATATTAGATGTTCATTTTTTTACACCTTAAAATCAAAAAATATATTTTTGAAAAAAACTTTGCAAAAATTAAGCTTTTTGAAGATGTTAAAAACCAGAAAAAAAATGTAACCCAGTATGAACAATACCCAAACCCAATTTCACAGCAGTATCTTTATTTCTGACTGATTTATGGGTTCCTAAGTACAACTAACTGATGACGTCATTTTGTAATACATTTTTGGGCTTTTAGCAGCCAGATAGAGACAAATAAATGTCACCGTTGTATTTATATTAATCGATGTGACAATAACTGTGATCATTTTACCTTAACCTGAAAAATTTTGACCGGATGACCGGATTATATCCAACGCCCCCTGCAGTGCGCGGGATATGGTGTCAGGATGGTACAATAGTTGCAACTATCGAGCTTGTAGTGTAAAATGGCCCATAAAATATGTGTCGCATGACTTTCGTAGAACTATTGTCAATAGTGACCTTCTGTGATCTGACATTGACCTTTGCTTACAATTCGACTTCCGCTTATAAGAGAGATGAATTTTACCTTTGAGAGAACTTTATGCGATGTTAGTTCCGATCTTAGGCTTGGGATGGACAGTACATATGTCCCCAAACACAAATACCTCAATTTTGACCTTTGACCTGATCTTGACCTGACATGTGACCTTATTTTAAGAATTTCGGGTAAACATATTCGTCTCTTTGAGAGTTTTCAATTTATGTCTTGCGCGTCTCGCTGTGGTCACTGGTTCGGAAGATACGAGGGGGTAAAATTTACCCCACATGCGGGGCACGTTCGGCCGGAGACCCAGCAGCAGCGCGCGGGGTAAGATGTACATCCCTACCCGGTGCAAAGGATTGATAAAAATAAACATTTCGTCCATAAATATTTGTATTACCTACATACATTATATGTAACAAATCAGAAGCGTAGGAACGTTGCGAAAATTGCACATGGGGGGGGGAGTGAAACTTTTACCTCGTGTTGGGAAGAACCCAACTCGCCTATGCAATATTTATTTGCAGATTTCATCTCCTCTCGTCTTGATCTCCTTTTGCTTCCTCATTAAGCAAAAATAAATGACATACATTATATGTAACAAATTAGAAACGTGGAAACGTCGTCAAAATTGCAAGATCTTACACACGCACAAAATATCAAAAAGTGGGGGCCATCACTCCCGCTCCTTTTCTTATACCCCTATGTAGTAAATGCCAGTGATTAATGCTGTTGGCCTGCTTCTGGCAGATGGAAGAAATTGACGGCCGTGATTCCCATCCAAGTGAATCACGTTCATTCCGTCTAAAAAATTGACACACATTAAGAATGTGACAGACACGGAAACCTTGTCAGGATGACCGAAAAACAGAACAGCATTTCGACGATATCGGCTCGTATCAAGGACGGCGTATTGCCTTCACGCTGAACGAACTACAATATGCCAAGAACATAAATATGCATTATGTGTAATGCAGCACGAGCAGGCAGTCGTCGCTGAAATGCATCAATTATTTGCATTACGGTCCAATGATGCAAAGCTTTGTTATCGGCCATCATATGTCGTATATATTACACTACGAGCGAGTATACAATGCAGTTAAGCGACGGGGCTGAACGGAACCGATTAACGCAACTTTGCACCACGAGTAGATATAAGTAAAGCTATCTTATCCCACTCCGTAATTATCATACCAAATGACGAACCACAAGACTCCAATCGTTGCCGTGGTTCATCGCAATGACATCAATCGCGGTTTCTTTCCACTAAACTGAAGGTCAGTTAAAATATGCAGCTGCCATGGTGCACTAAACACATCAGCTGAGCGCACAGGCACCTTGCGCTTTTGTCGCCATCACTGTAACGGCGACCGAGCAGCTTTCCTGGCAACTTATTCATCGTCTGTGGTCTTCTCGCTCCGCTGAATAATAGACTGTGAGCCTCTCTAGGGAAATCTGCTGCATGGGGCAGGGTCCCGACGGATACGTAATTTTGCGAGTGCTGTCTGCATACACCGCGTATACACACGTATGCACAAATCTAGCGGGAGACAGCCGCCAGCTGACTTGAGCAAAAGTTTTTCTCTAGAGGGCGCGCGCGTAGCGATAGCCACTCTAATCGGGAAGTTGAGATTGAGCTTTGAAGTATGTTTATTGAAAGTGAGTCAAAATGTGATCATATTATTTTACGCTGTTATGGAGAAGTATCTGTTTGTCCACCTTATCAATTATCCAATTTCACTCGCAAGGATGTATTTTCTCTGAATCGTACTACTTTTGGTGAAGTACGCTGTACAGATAGGTCGCTGAAATGATGTTGAATAGGCTCGGCATAGGCTCCTCCAGGCACGTAGCCGGATTTGGCTCAGGGGAGGGGGGGCCTCGTCGGAAAATCAATTTTGCCTCCAAGAATCTCGATTCTTCTAGTGTGAAAATCACATTTTTTCCTCAGCCCATATGTTGCTTACCGAGGGGGGGGGAGTAAAGGGCGGGTTTTTCAGCAGAATCTCATTCTATCTAGTGTGAATTTATTTCGCTCAGGGGGGGGGCATGGCCCCCGTGCCCCCCCCCCTTGGCTACGTCCCTGGCTCCTCCCCTGTATGAGTGTACACTGTACGCCCTCCATTGTTCGTTTTCGGGTTGTTCAGTTTCAAGATTATTCTGCTTACCGAAAGATACATAAATTACAAGATACATCCGAGGATCGGCGCAAAATAAAGACACTCCAACATGATGAAATGGAACAAAACAAAATCAACAAAAATGTAACACTGGCCTCACCAGCATGTACGGCTCATATCAAGGACGGCGTTAAGTGCGGTCTGGACGTCCGTCCGCCGAGCAGACGGCCAGACCGCGGCGAATATATTGTACGTGGCGGATATGTGGCTAGTCACAACGCTCATAAACACAGTTAGCGTCTCCATTAACGTACTAAGATCGCCCATTTTCTCCTGAATTAATGAAGCTTGTCTAATTTTACCAGGCAGTCTCGAGCATAAATAGGCTACTAAATTGTTGGTGTCTCGTTCGCATCCACGCCTAGCAGTTAATCTTGAAGGTATTAAACGACAGATTAAATACGCAAGCAATAACACGATATAGAGCTGTGCTGGTATGAAATAACCCACCATCAATTTGAATATCCCCCAAATTGAGTGGATGTCAAAATCGTCATGACATGCAATTTTGTTCCTGTACTCACACATCCAACGAAGATGTTTTCCTCGCATACATTATGTATTCTGTATTCACAGTCCTATGGCTATCCACTGACTGAATGACATAGTGGCCCGCTATTACGACCCGAGCCAAACATAGGGAGCACAAGAGGATGAGATGCAGACACACGATCGCTCTTAAACACAACCACGTATCGACTTAAACTCGCGTCAAGAGAACAACAACGTTCTAACAATCCGTCTCTCATCAGGATGCGAACTTCTATCGCCACGCGACCGCCGACCACTCGTGGAGCTCCGTCGGTGCGCAGGGAGCACCTCCTTTCGGCACACACAATCGACCGGGATACAAAGACAGAATTTGTACAGGGTCCGCAGAGGGTCGAACATGACAAGCGGACGCGTCCATTTTCTGTTAGTTGGAGAGCTTAGAGAGCTTAGAGAGCTTAGAGAGCTCAGAGAGCTTAGAGAGCTCAGAAAACTCAGAGTCTCAGAGAGCTTAGAGAGCTCAGAGGCTCAGAGAACTCAGAGAGCTTAGAGAGCTCAGAGAGCTTACAGAGCTCAGAGAGCTCAGAGGGCTCAGAGGCTCAGAGAGCTTAGAGAGCTTAGAGAGCTTAGAGAGCTCAGAGATCTTAGAGAGCTCAGAGAGCTCAGAGAGCTTAAAGAGCTCAGAGAGCTCAGAGAGCTCAGAGGCTCAGAGAGCTCAGAGAGCTCGAAGATCGGACTACGGAACCTCAGGGGACTGGAATGCTATCGGCAATCGTTGGAGCTCGTGTGCTCACGCCATAGTCTGCCTCGAGGTCAGGAATAGCTCGGATGAGTCCCGCAAGCCTGGTGGGATGATCCCTTGAGTCCGGTTCCTGGTAGCAGGGGGAGGGGGGCTGCTGCTGCTGAGATAAGATAGGCGGGTTAGAGGTCAGGCATGCTATGTGGAGCTGGATCAACGGAGAGCTCAGCAGGGAATTAATCAAAAAGATGGTGGGACGCGGGTGAAGTTGGGATGGGGGAGCCGTATCACCTGACATTTCATAATTAAGGTAACGAGTTATATAATTTTGATTAGAACAAATATAATTAATTGATTATAACAAATATAGAGGTTTGAGGTCACATAGAACACTAGGAGCCTTAGAACCAACGTTTCATTTGTATTGCATCCTTCTTCAAAGGCAAACAACATTAATGAAGCATCAGACTTGAGCTGTCAAAGGTCGACTGAAATTTCAAAGCTCTTGGATTATTTAAAAGCACCAGCCAGACACTCTGTTGTGCTTTGTGAGACTAGGTTGAATGTAAATTATATGTGTAAGGACCAGACTTGTAATTACCCAGAGTTGAGTAATGAATTGACTCATGAGTCAGACATATTGGATGAGTCATGAGTGGAGTCGATTCAGTTTTGTTCAGCGGCACTTAAGTCAAGAGACGGGTCGATTCGATTTGTATAAACAGCACTTGAGTCAAGAGTCGAGCCGACTCGTTTTTCTAAACAGTACTTGAGTCAAGAGTCGAGTCAATTCTTCGGCTGTTGGTCAGACTTTAGTCGACTACAAAAATGTGAGTCGTTACAAGTCTGGTGCAGACTACTTTCATGTGCGGTTTATCTGTCAAGAGCGTGTGTGAGATGCAATATCCTGTCAGAATATTTGCTTTATATAAGATCGAAGCGATAAATGTCATCTTTACATCGCTATGTCCACATAACTCCACGTTCGAATGACATGTAATCCAAACATTTATACCCCTTGAAAACGGACCTCGTCCCAAACAGTTAACGGATCTACTCCTTACAAAACATAACTATTCTTGACATAAGAGCGTCAACTTCAGGAACTGCGATCATGAATAATTCAGCGACACCCACAGCCACTCCTATTTCAATCAGCAGCAGCTGCGTTCTCAAACTGACAGATCTGAAGCCTACAAGCGACACACGCGAGTGCAAAACGATCATGAAGTCACGCTGAGCCGTGGGCGGGCGCATTTCATTTGCATCCCGTCCGCCGGACGTTTGCCCACCACTTGGCCCACTCGCCGCACGCCTGCAATCAACCCGGCATTCATCAGGGCACACTTATCTGGCGGCCGGCGCGTCGCTATCTGGCGGCTTTGACACCTGACACCTTCCCGGCTGACACTCGACACACAGCAGGACTGACACTCGACACACACGACACGGGCGTGGCCGCTACCGGCCGACTGGACCGCGCAGTGTGTGTGTGGGTGTGTGGGAGTGAGTGAGGAAGGGGTGAGGTGGGGTGGGACGTGTGACCGCCGGCGATGTGTGAGTGTTTGTGGAGGGGTGAGGTGGGAATAAAGTGGGGTTGAGTGTGGGAGGAGGGAGGAGAAGTGTGGCCGTCAGGACCAGGAACATAATGAAGGAGATCCAGCCGCCGTCGTTAAGATAACACTCAGAGGGTGGCCGGACAGGTCACGATGCTTCCGGCGACGCTGGAACTCACGTGGTATTTCTACCAGCATGCTTGCTCATTGAGCGACGATGGGTTAATCCGCGCAATGCAGGGGGTTCACGCCGATCACGAGCTGCTGGGGGTGATTTCCGCCCCCCCCCCGAGATCTCGAAAACTACGCTACGTAGCGACAAGCGGACAACGGTGTTAGATAGCTCGAGACCAGCTCTATAGACAGTTATCAGTCGTTTTTCAGGTCATGTCAAAGTTGAGGTCAACAGAGGTCATCAAAGGTCAGATTTTCCGGTTTTAGGACTTTGCTCCAGAAACACTTCAAATATCTCGGAAACTAGGATAGCTAAAAACAAACGGAAAAAGCAATTGAGAACTCTTTAAAAATGTAATCGCCAACATGTCGTAATAATTAAGATAAGGTCAATAATTTAGGTTCTACGACCACAGGTCATCAAAGGTCAAAAAGTCTATGTTTGGCAAAGCTGTTTTTCGGGAATTGCATTTCACCTGACAAAGATAGGGAAATAATTTGACCCCATCGTGTTTGTCTCGACAAGGCGCTTTGAAACATAAAAATAGTCACCTGGTTAGGTCAACTAATAAATTTGACCTTAGGTCAAGGTCATTTGGTGACCCAGGTAGGCTATGTTGTATATGGGGCGACACGGCTCCACGAGATAAACATATCGGTGTCATCTGATCGTCTATATTTCTGATTTTATCCAGAGTTATTAACCAGACATTGCTGACGACCTTAGAAGACCCAGATGACCTTGAAGAGATCACCAAACAGCAATTGCACCTGGTTCATCAATGATGAGTTAAAATAACATGATTCTGAAAGAATTGGCCTGAATGCAAATTATCCTAGGTGACCGATACCCAAAAATCAAAAACAAATAATTGTAGGTACTATTGGTTCCAAAATAAGCGTCCCGCTGGGTTGGCCGGCACAGCAGTTTAAGGGAGTATAACGCCTTGGAAAAATTATGAAAAATGATGGAGATGAGAACCACTCATCTGGGCACTCATCTACATCGATCCACAGACTTTTACCAAGGCGGTATATTCCCTTTAACTGCTGTGCTGGCCAACCCAGCGGGACGCTTATTTTGGAACCAATAGTACTTATGCCGTCATAAAAGTCTTCAAATTTCAAATATATCGGACAACGACTATGATTGGCATGATTTGTTTGTGATCATTGGCATGATCACAAACATTTTGGAAGGAATGGTCTTGACGTGACCTGGTGACCTGAACTGAGATGACCTGAGGTAAAAACTTAGACAAAGTGTAGTTAATGTATTCCCAAACAGCCGTGCAAAATTGGGCGGCACTGCGCGCCGCCGTTTTTCCGCTACTCCTGAAAACTTGAGGGGCGGAAATCCCCCCTGCAGTGCGCGCGTTAAATAAAAAGCGGGTTGAAGTGAAGAAGACCAACAAGAGAAGATTCTTCGCGGCCAATGCCATAGCTGATATTTTGTCTAGGCGAGAGGCAGCATTTCAAAGGATGCAAGAAGGGAAACTAACTAGGCAATTAAGGCAGAAGAGCAGAGCGCCATTCTACGCTCTCGTCTCGCCAGCGTAATGTGCCAGCACTGATGAGCACAGCAAATGAGATGAAGCACGATCAGTATGTCTTCCAATAACTAAGGCAGTGGTGGCATCTCAATGAATGAGTACCCTAGTGCATTTGCAAGCGAAGCGAGTGCCAAGATAATCCAATATACCAACTCCCTCCTCGCAGAACGTCATTTGGCACTCAGCAGCACACACTACTGCCTTGACCTTTCGCCTGAAGAGTCGTCTTATCATCCCACTCCTACCCAAACATCATCACCCCGTAACCCAGCTGAAGTGACACCCGTGGCCTGAAGCCAGCTGGCTGGCTTCAGGAGCGCGCGAGCGACCCAGGAGCGCGCGAGCGACCCAGGAGCGCGCGAGTGGCGCGCACTACTCCCGAACTCAGCCGCGGCTTCGCATACGCCTCTGCCCTCGCCTCTGCCCACTCAGCTGGGCGCAGACAAAGAGCCGTAAAGCTTTGGCGGGACGACCAGGCACGCCGTTATCCGCCTATCTCGTCAGCGTTCTGCCAACGTTGTCAGACTCGCACAGCACTATCAGGACAGAACGTCTGGGTCTTCCATTAGCAATGCGGAGTCTGCTCGGGCAGAGCTTTGCACGGGCTTCGCGGGCTTCGTGGTGGCGCTGCGGCGTGCATGACGCAGCTGGAGATGTGAGAGCGTCCTAGTTGACCTCGTATATCATCCGACTCCCAGAGGGATTCATCCGACTCCAAGAGGGATTCCAGCCGGGCCAGGGGCGTAGCCGTGGCTTTCGTAGGTAAGCGAAGGTTCAGCGAAGGTTGGGAAAGACTCGGCTGCCAAGAATGCTATTCGTATAGAATGATTCGAGCAAAGAGAAGTACACGTGCCCCATGTGGGCGCCTCCGTGTTGATTGCATCACATCCGCCTTGATGAATACATTATGTATTCGTTTGATCATCTATTTGCTATGACATTCGCGCCGCTATTTTCAGGTCACGATGCTCTTTC
>VOPJ01008757.1:0-34674 GCA_014673585.1 Semibalanus balanoides | reverse complement strand
TTGAACTCACAATTGTGATGGGTCTGAAATTTGTTGGATCCGAAGGGTCATTTCTTTTATACAGCGGGAGAACTTCCGCCCTCTTCCAGCTTTCTGGCACGTTTTCCGTAACGATACTGGTGTTAATTATTCGGAGCAAATACCGTCCCACAATGCAAAAACTTATCTTCAAAATTTTGAGCGGAACGTCTCCATCAATACAACAATTTTTATTTGGAATGGCGATGATGACGTTTTTAAGTTGATCCACTTGGAAGCAATAATTCATTAAAAATTGAAGATATGACTCTGAAATTTGTTTTGGGTTCCGTTCGTTCTTGGATCTCTCATAGATATTCCCTTTTTATATTTTTATTTTCAATTTCGAGAAAAATGAGTTTTTTGGAATGTCAAAAACGAAACATGTCGGAAATCAGAGATCCAGGTTTTTACAGATCCATTACGCTCTTGATTTAATGTTAATACCATTGTCACTTTTGTTTAGGTCTCTGTCATATCGGATGTTTATACATAGGCATTGAGGGTTTATTTAAACAGTTGTGGTTTTCATATATAAATGTATTTTGATCTTAACTCCTCTGAAAATCACCAATTTTTACATGCCGTTTATTGTGTATCTGAGCACGCACATCAGATAGTACTGGGATAAGGGGGCATCCTCGCGCCTCAGACGCCAGAGCTGCCCCTCATCCACACGCCAGAGTGACACCACACACGCACTCGCAGGCTCGCACTCTCACACACCGGTCCACAGGGTTGCCACAAAGGCCGGCCGAGCTTGCCCCTCAGACGCCAGAGTGCCCCTCAGACTGCCAAGCACAGTGACCTCAAGACATGCCAGAGTGCCCCCTCAGACGGCCAGAGTGCCCCTCAGACGGTCAACAGTGCCCACAAAGGCGCCAGACGTGCCTCAGCGTGGCGCGGTGCTCCCTCAGGCGGTCAGGGTGTCCCTCAAAACGGCCAGGGTGGCCCCATCTCCGGTCGCAGCAGCTGCCCCTCCAAAGTCGGACAAGACGCTTCTCAGGACACGCACAGACGTGCCCCCTCAGCACGGCCGCAGAGTGCTTCCTCAGACCCGGCCAAGTGTCCCCTCAGGCGGCATGGTGCCCCCCGGTGCCATGGTGCCCCTCAACGGCCAAGTGCCCCTCAGACGGCAGAGTGCCCCCTCAGGTCAACAGAGTGCCCCCTCACCGGATAGAGTGCCCCCTCAGGGCGGCCCAGAGTGCCCCCTCAAGTTCGAGGCCCAAGGGGGGGGGGGGTCATGGCCCCCTGTCCCCCTCCTCTGGATCCGCCACTGTATAGCAGTAATAACACTGACATCCATAGATACCTAGACAGCCGACTCGCGCGCCGCATACGCCGGGCAGCCCGTTCCCACACTGCGTTGGCGCTACCAGTACTGGCCCACAAGGGTGCAAAACATCGCGGAGCGCCATGGGAGCTAATGTATAAATGGCAAACTTTAAGGGCCCTGACTGGGCTGCGCATAATAAACGTGGTGCAAACTGCAAAGTAGTATCATATTATTCGCTGGAGATTCTAGATTGAGCCCAAATGAAAAATGAAAATGAAAAAAGACCCGTTAAAATTTGCCTTTTATACATTAGCCCCTGGCCCCCTATGGCACTGTTTTGCTCCTCAGTAGTGTTGTAGCCACTAGCCAGCACCAGTGTCGGCACGGCCGCCCGGCGTAAGATGGCGGTCTAGGTAGTAATGGATGTCAGTGAGTAATAACATTGACCTCTTATACAACTAGACGGCCCACTCCACATATTTACCCTTTCCCGAAACGGCAACGTCGCAGGTGGTCAACCGCAATTAAACGAACCTTGATTCATTTGATATTTACGAAACGGAACGGTCGCGCGCGGCGTGTTTCGGAATCACAACCAAGTTAAGGAGAAGGCCGGTATTTGGGGAGACACAAGTCAGTTAAAATATAGATATTGCTTTGATTTTTTAGGGGTATCGTCCATGCTTTGTTCTCCAATATATCATTCATTTGTTATATATTTACAAATTGTAATTCTGTGATGAGAAAGTTCATTTTTTTGGGGAAAATTCATACAAAAGCAAAATGGTCAAACATATTAAATACTGAATGATATATTCGAGAAAAAAAGCAAGCATGGACAATGCCTCTAAAACTTTCAGAGCAATATCTATATTTTTGACTGACTTATATTTTCCTAAGAACCAGCCTGCTCCTTAACTTGGTTGTGATTGATGAATACGTTCTTGCGCGTCCGCCATCGATGATATTTGTCCGTGGGCGATAAAAAATGGTAAAAGCGTGCGCTGCGTACAACTGTCCGAAGAGGTATATGGCACGAAATGAAAATATAACACCCATTACATTCCATGAGAAAGTATTCGTTTAATAGTCATGCTATTCTGTATGTAAATGAGCCACATGGAACATGTCGATATTACATTTTCCAAATAGCCCAGTGAAAATCTGAGGCCAGCACATGTGTCTCAAAACATGTCTCGATACTTTGAGACCTTATTAAGTCCAATTACGCCAATATCTTGAGCAGTAACCCCATTTAAATATTCGCCCTTTAACAGTCCGCCAATGGCAGCCGCTTTGTTTTGACCACTTGCAGATGGCGCTAGTGTACCACCAGCTGGGAACGATTCCGCGTCGGCCGCGCCGCCGCAGTGGCCAGTGGGCCGTCTAGGTATATATTGAGGTCAATGAGTAATAATATGAGACATGTCTGGCGCGGGAGAGATGTTTGTTAAACAGCCGTTGATCGTATTCAGTATTTTATATACCGTGATCGTCTTCATGCTTACATCTGAAAATTATTTACTTATATTAACGTATATATAAACAGGCAAACTCTTGCACATTCTTTGTTTTCTGAAACATTGCTAAGTGATAGTTATAAGTAAAGGCTGGAAGAATATGAAGAAACTTGTAAAAAGAAAGCAAGAAACAGCAACATGATCACAGCCTTGTTCTTGTCTGAAAAGATATGCAACTGCAAGGGATATACAAAGTCATATTATGGTGAAACTGGAAATTCGAAGAAGTTTGAACACAGTTGCTAATGAAGCACATAAATGATTTACAATATCAGAGACCCAAAACAATAGTAAAACAGTCATGAATGTGGAGCTATACCTGATTGGGAAGGTGCAAGGAGTATCAAAGATAATATACAAGAAGACAAGAAGACAAGAAAACAGTAATTTTGCTTGAAGCTGCACCTACTTGAAGTCAAAGCATGTATGAATCTCAAGACTGGAAGCATAACTTGATCTGAATTAGCTCCAGAATAAATTTGGGCAACACATAAATTATATGTCTCATGCATGATTTCCTTGCCTCTTTGGAAAATAATAGGCATGGCCGTTTTTTTAATAATTGGGTTTGCACTTATTTTGTCAAGAGCCTCATGTTTGTACTACACCATGTGAAAGGCGATATGTTAGATTCCAAAATTATTGGGGTTGTAGCCAGGGGCAGCGCAGTGTTCCCCAAAGAGGGACGCGTCCCCTCAATACTTTCAGTTTTTAACATTACGCCTGTGGACGTTTAACGAAAAGAATCAACTTAAAAATGCCTCTGTCCCCCTATTTTCGGAAGGTGACGCTGCCCTAAATTGTTACTACAACTTTAATTTACATTAAAGTTCCACCGATGCTAAATGGCGAAATGATATCATGCTCAGCATCCTTGACTATATTTGATAGCCTGTATCACAAGGAAACGAAAGGTGTCATTAATGTTGTATTTACATTCTACAATTAAACCATAGGTACCAAAAAAAGTGTATGCTCCTTCCGAAGAAACGTACCCATTTTTGTGTATGGTCCAATCATAGAATGTAAATACAAATACAAATACAAAATACAATTAAATAAATGTAAATGCAAACACAAGATTGGATTTGTCCCTAACTTTAAAATCGTTTCTTTGCCCCTGGCATAAGGTACCTACCTAAGCATATTGAGCCAAAAATGTCCAGGATACCACATTAATTTATCTCTGCATGTAGGTAGATACCTACTTAGAAGTATCTGCACAGCAAAATAAGGCTTATCTGTGGCCATTTGTGTACATACTGACTAGATTAGTATGTAAGTTTAGGTACATATAGAGGTACACACTCAGCCTATCCTTTTACAGACAGTAAAATGATACTCATGGCCTTCATGCATAGATGGCATGCCAAGTAGGCCGGGTTCCAATAAACTCACCTCCAAAGTATAATTAACTAACCTCTTGAGTCTGCAGACACTCTTAATTATAGGTTGCTCTGCTCTTACCTTGGGTGGTACGCTGAGTCGATGTCCTGCACCTGCACGCTCCACCAAAAACAATATGGCGTCATGGTTTTGCTGCGCAGCTCCCTATGCTGCTTGTTACCACCAGCTTACATCTCAGCACCCATCAAGCTGTTTAGAAGACCTGAGCATTCCTATTGATGCTAAAAATTTCCCGGGTTACATGATTGCACAAGCAACAACGAGCTGTGCTCAAGCACCAATTGCAGCACTTATGTCTACATTCTTAGCACCTGCCTAGCTTCTTGATGATTAACACTATATCACTTGCTAGCTTCAAGCTGAAACTTGCTTTACTGCCTGCTAAAATAAACACCAATTTAGCTTCCAAGGAGAGCTCATGGGCTAGCTCTTCGTCGCAGTTGAACAATGTTGCTACATTTACGCATTGTTAAAGCACATAACGTGTAGGTTCTAGTACCTGATTAGCAGCTTGCCGATAAATTTGCAGCAACCGCTAGTTTCTAGCAGCATTTTGCTGCTTGTTGCAGAAAGGAGCACCCATTTAGCACACTAAAATCACCAAAGGAGCTAATCTTTTTTACAGTGTATGTAACAGTGGCGGATCCAGGATTTTCATTGAGGGGGGGGGGCTGCAAGTCCAGGGGGCGCCTCTTTTGGCACCTGAGGGGCGTCGTGTTTTTTCCCCGAAAAAAGTTTTTGTTGAGTTTTTAGGGTTAAAACCAAAAATTACGCAAATCTGAGATAGCCATTTTGAAGAAAATGTCATTTCCTTTCCTTTATCGTTTCAAATTTGCAGTTTGCATTCAAACCCGATGTTGCACGGTTTTTCAAACATTTATCATTTTTACAGCAAAAAATGGCATGCCATGACATCAATACAACAACATTATTTCCAACGTACTATATCCATAGATGCATGGTACTATATCCATTGGTTTGGTTTGGTTTGGTTTGGTTTGGTTTGGTTTGGTTTGGTTTGGTTTGGTTTGGTTTGGTTTGGTTTGGTTTGGGGCCAAATCCAGTGGAATATTTCCAAAAAATGTTGAGTTGGGTGGGGGAGGGATAGCAGGCCGTCAGCAAAGAAGTTGTTGACCGGGAGGGGGGGTAGGTGACGCGTCATCAGCCCATTTTTATCTGTACGTGTATACGTGGGCGTCGCCGATAATGTTTAAATGGAAAGTCGGTATTTGGTTGAAATGACGAAAAAGATGAACCATCACTTTATGCGTGTATTCAAACCCCTTCAGCATTTTAAATGTATATTTTCATGTTATATAAATACATGTTGTTTAGCCGCAAAGAGGCGCGATTTTTTACGGGTTTGCCTCATAAACCCCATAAATATAGGCGGTGGAGAGGATGAATTGGGCCTTGTAAAGGATAAGAAGCTTAAAATGTTATGCATTCCATTTAGTGTTGCGTCGAACCAAAAACGATGACGATGGGTTCGTTAAGACGGTTAAGACGATGGCCACTGATGTGACGCCGGCGGCGTGGAAATTTTGATTTTAGGTCGTGGAAAATGCAATTTTGATTTTGAAACCAGACCGTGAGTGGAGCCAAGCGTCAGGTAACTCCTTTTCCTGGCTGCACATCTCGGTAGGTAGGATGATATTGGTCCCGGGGCCAGCAATTACCGCCATGGAGAGCCTCTACCCGACACTTAAAGGGACACTGCCACCTTCCCAAAAGTTCTCAAATGTACGCTGCTTGCGGTGCTTAACCCTATTACTGTCGGGGGGGGGGGCGAATCGGCCCCCCTTGAGGTTTTTCGCGTACGGGTCATCTCATACTCACTCAGATCTTCAACTTGCTGGCTTTTCCTACATTTCATTGCGCATCGAATGGTGTACTTTTTTCTTAAATTGAATTATTAGGAGGGCCGGTCCAGGACAGTTTTTTAGGGGGGCGTGTTCGGCGTTTGACACAAAAATTCTTTGTATGGGTTAAGCACTCATGGGAGAGTTGTGTGTTTGAAGAAAGGTTAGAAAAACGACATCGGTAGAGAATTGATTGTTCTTTCGAGGCATCTCAAAATTTCAAAATTTTTGGAATTTTTGAAATTCAATTTTTTTGAAAAAAAACTTTTGTTTTTACAAAATGATGCAAGTTTTTTATTTTCAAGACGAATTTCACTTTTTTTTTCCAAAAAAACGGATTTATGTGAGAGAACATGCAAATAATAAGTGTTGAAAGTTTCAGGGTGATATTAAATATTTGATGACCTGAATGTTCAGGTCAAATGCTAAAACCTTCCAATTATAAAGTATATGGTGAAAAATGAAAAACGAGGGGTTTAATACATTGCATCAATCCTAATTAACTTCAGTATCATGTCATCTTAGGCCCTTCTTGATGAAAAAGATGAATTTTTAGTCAGTTGAACCTTCTGAAAGGTCATTCAAGGTCCTAACACTTTTTATCAATAACTGCGTGACAAGACATCAATAGGAGACTGACAATGTCCTCAAATATTTGTCTCGTCAATACGCGTCTTTTTGATATGCATTTTGACCGACTTACATCTCCATGACCTTGACCTTGACCTTGACCCGGGGTCAAATTTTCGATTTGACAAAAATGCTATGATTCGAACTGCAATGACGAGAGAAACACGATGGTACCAAAATAAGTGCTGTATATACTTTAGATAAAAGTTATTAACGACAACCATTTTGCTTGAAAAACAGGTTTTTGTCACATTTGTTGACCTACTACAGTCCAAACATTGAGCCTGAGCCATTGCTGATGCCTTACCGGGTGAAAGGCAATTAAACGGCTTTACGATTGGATTTACGATTCCCTCCTAGCTGGCCATATGTTTCCGAGATAATCGCAAGGTTTCCTGAAAAATCATGTTTTGACGAAATAATTTTGGATTGACGTCAATTTTGGACCTTGACGATATTGACCCCAAGGTCACCCAATTTGAAAAATAGAGTTTATTGCGACCTTAGTCACACACCAAGTTTTCATGTTTCTAGCTCTTATGGCAGCGGAGATCTGAAGGGGGGCCGAATAAGCCCCCCCAACAGATTCGTATACTTTTCATCCCTCCAGGAATAGGGTTAATACGAAGTAAATGCCGCGGAACACGATTATGACATTTGTTTCTCACAAACATTGCTCAATTTAATTAAAAAATGTGTTTTAATATTTGGGCTGATGACGTCATATGAATAATTTTTTGAAAAAATTAAACCTTCACGCTGCCATAAGTATGACTAGTGTATGGCTAATGTATGGCCAAAGGTAAAACAAGTCGACTGTAATCAACATTTAGTAAAGAGAGACTCAGGGTCCCCGTTCAAATACATTGGGGACTGGGGATGCTACAGATGGCAAAACAAAACTCGAATTTCTCTGTAATTCGACCTCAGTGGTTGTTTTAACATAAACCATACATAATTGCAATGCCAAGCACGCAAAATGGCTATCTCAACTCAAATCTAATGTTAAGGTGGCAGTGTCCCTTTAATGCAATTTATTTGTCCATTTTCGATATTTGTATGAGTAATTGCACAATTTTGGTGTCATGCCGCGACGCAGCGCGAAATTTCTCCGTTTTTGACTGTGGATAGCTGGATTTTGACTGCTGCAAAGGCAACTTTTACGATGCATTTTCAGAGGCCGACCGTCTGTCCGACCGTATTTTTTGTTAGAGGAAGGTGGGACAAGTGATAGTTTCATGAGCTTGGGGGGAGGGGCTTTTCGCCCCCTGGTTCCGCCCTATCTATATCGATTTAATATAGAGATATGGTAGCAATAATAATTGATGTCGCATAAGGTACTGAAAGTTTCTCTTCCATATATTGTAGGTATGTAGTGTTTATTGCTTAAGTTATAAAGCAAATCCGGGAGGGGCCGATTCCCCCCCCAGCAGGGCGCGGGCTAACTTTCGCTTTTTACAGCCACTGGAGGAACGCGTTGGGGGCATACTAGTGTTAAATGCCGCCCAATGTTCCTGTGGAAGGGGGGGGGGTTCCCCTTTGATTAATTAGTGGCCATGACCATTGGTCATGAGGTTCGGTAAGGTAATATACCAATTGCAGTGTCGCACAAAAATAACTCATTATTGCAACACACCGAAACCTTTTTTTACAATGCTCTGACTTTAGGGCACCCTCTATGGTTTTGAAGGCACCCTTAATAAGATAGGGGGCACCCTGTTTAGTTTCAGGGTGCACCTTTTCGTGTTTAAGGGTGCACTTACGAGTTTCCGGGCACCCTTCCGAAGTATGGAGTGCTTTTTAGGCATCAGGGCTCCCTCCCCGGATTTGGGAGCGCCCTCCATGGGATTGGGGGCGCCCTTCATGGGTTTGGGGAGCCCTATATGGTTTTTGTTTTGGGGCGCCCTCCTCAGATTTGGGCGCTCTCCTCAGATTTGGTGTGGATGCCTAATGGCGTTCAAGGACGCGCTTCCAAGTTTCAAGGACGCCCTTCCGAAGTTCTGAAGTTCAGAATGCTTTTGGGGCATCGGGGTGCCCTTTCCAGGAAATGGGGCGCACTCCATGGGTTTGGGGGCGCCCTCTATGGGTTTGGGGGCGCCTTCCATGGGTTTGGGGCGCCATCTATGGGTTTGTGGGCACCCTCTATGGGTTTTGGGGTGTCCTCCTTGGGGGACGCTCTCCATGGGTTTGGGGGCGCCTTTGGCGCCCAGATTGCGACTTCGGCGCAAAACTAGTGCCCCTGCGCCCTCGGCGCAGGGGCGCCAATTTCCATTGAGGGGGGCTGCCAGCCCCGTTGCCCCCCTCTGGATCCGCCTCTGCTATGCAACACACTTCTTATTCGCTGGCATCTTCGGGATGGAGGGATCCGCACCAGTTCAACACGTGAATTAACTGGGACTATGCGAACAGACAGACTGACAGACAGAGAGACAGACAGACAGATAGACTTTCTTTAAATACACCTTTTTGCAATCACATTTGACCAATGGTCAAAACTGTTTTAAACACTCTGCATATAAAGGGCTCCACTTCTTGCCGTTTCACCATAAAAATTCACTATTCACCATCAATTTTAGTCGGCACTCCATTACAACTCGTCATTGAGCAAGACTTTCAATAATCTCCAAAACAGATCGACATTGGGTGAAATGAATCACAGTGACAGTTATGCAGACGGACGAGCGGATATTTTGATCGCCTATCTATTTCCGTCAACGCACAAAAGTACACGTCGTATAACTAGCGAAGTGACTAATTTGTTTGGACCATAATCAAAAATCATGTTGAATTATCAAATAGTTTTGCTAGAATGAAGTCATCTAGTGACAAGTGGTTCTAATAGTTTTGCTCATCTGTTAAGATTCTGCGGCCAGGCAGCCGATCTGCTTTGTCGAATGATGATTGTTGAAATTGCCGTTCAAACAGTTATGCTGAATGGTCGAATCCGAGTGCAAAAAGGTGTAGTAAGTTAGAAGTCGTCATGAAGCTTCCCGTGGTCTCCTGTCCTCTCACTAACGACACAGCAACAGTGTTGGATTAGAGGTGCAGACAAATATTAATTTTTGGCCACAGCCTAGTCACGGTCACAAGAGATGAGCTGGCAAGTCACAGCTTCAGTCACGGCGCTGCAATGCTAACCCTACGGTCACGGCGCTGCAATGCTAACCCTACGGCACCGGCCTGGTCAGTCACAGCTTCAGTCACGGCCGTGACCAGTTCTGGCCCCAATGCTGGCACGCTGGGAACACAATTTTACAACTCTAGTTTGGATGCAGCGGTTTCACGTGCCCGGCTTATAACACTGCTCTAATTATCACTGAGGTGGCCTCGCCTGTCAACGCACAGTCATTAGTGGACATGTTGGTCATTACCGTGGGACAAATTAGCGCCTCGGGGCGACGCACACAAACGCACAAAAACGCGGCAAAATGGCGGATTTCCCCGCTTAGGGCGCCCGTCGGCATTCTCTCCAGATAACTGAGATGCTGCGCTGAGATCAGCCGTGAGAAGCGATAGTGGCATCACCTAATTGCCAGATAGTACTTGCTAGAACCCCTTCAATGAGGTCAATGCTCCATTGTTTCGGTGCATGCTTGCACGCTTCTGCAAGATAGCATGCGTAGAAAGTTGCGCTCCAAGCTTGGCTTCCGGAGCGTGGCCTCAGCTGTTTTTCTTCTGCATTGTACATAAATACCACGAGACCTTGCCAGCANATTGGGACTGTGGGGCAGAGGGAGTCAGTGATTGGGACTGGGGCGAGTGAGGTCAGTGATTGGGACTGGGGGGCGAGGGGAGTCAGTGATTGGAATGGGCGGTGAGGGAGTCTAGTGATGGGATGGGGCGAGGGAGTCAGTGTTGGGACTGAGGGGTGAGGGAAGTCAGTGACTTGGACCGGGGACGGAGGAAGTCAATGAATTGGGGACTGGGGCGAGGGAAGATCAGTGACTGGGGACTGGTGGCGACGGGGATCAGTGACTGGGGACTGGTGGCGCCGAAAGGGATCAGTGACCTGGAATTGGACGGGAGTCAGTGACTGGACTGGGGGCGAGGGAGTCAGTGACTGGGACTGGTGGCGAGGAGTCAGTGATCTGGGACTGGGGGCGAGGAGTGGACAAGCTACGTAGTGAAATACTTTTCGGCACCAGGGTCATTGGGAACACTGTCGTCGTATCTGTTATCTTCTTTCTGGGATTATTAGCAGCGCATGAATTTTATTTTCTTATTTGAGAATCGCGTCGTTTCCAAATTGCACGGGCCATTGTTTATCGGATCTATCGTGTTATCATATGGATCTATCTGGATCTATCTGGATCTATATTGGATTATCTGGATCTATTGGATCTATCGTGATCTATATGGATCTAGCTCTGGATCCATCTGAATTTACATGGATTTACCTACGCAGTGGTGGTTATACAGATTGCACTGATCAGCTATTTCATCTGTAGCCGTTTGCCTTGCAGCATTTTTCTCAAAATGTATTATGAAGCGTCCTTTATTTTAATTTCGAACTGGAACAAGCTATCTTAGATGATGCAAGTTAAACCCTATCTGCCTGCGGAGCGGCCAGAATTACTTAACATCGGGGCAGATTCTGGTCCCCACCCCCCGAGATCTCGATAACTGCCCAACTGATTTCAGATGGGAAAACACATTCGATAATTATTGATATGACTTTCTTTTTGGGCCCCGGATTATTATTTTGTGCAAACAGAGTGCGTATCAGGCGAAGTGGGCCATAAGGCAATGCCTTAACAGTTGCATAGACTCGTGTTAAGATTGTTCTCTTTTCTCGCGATGTTGGCGGCCCAATGTCGCATTTCGACACTGTATTTTCATGACCATACGTTTTTTGAGCAATCATACTCGTCTCCGTATGTTAACTTCTATCTATCTGAAAGAAATATATCTATAAGTAACGTCATTTAACTTAAACCTCACTAGCTTGAGCCAACTCTAGCATCACTGTAGAAAATGTTTCCAGAGAACTTTATGTGCCTTAACAAGTTCATACTGATCTCTTGCTGATATCCGTGACTTCGTTATGAGATCGATCCAATGCAAATGCGTCATCCACTCGGGGTCTTATCGTAGTCTCGTATCTTATTTGATTCAATAGGGGCCTTCTCATGCTGCAAAGGCGTTATGCCTAGGCTCAATACAACCTCGTGGGATTACTAGACTCCCCCGAGTCGCCATGTTGTGTCCGACTCGACTGTTTATCAGTAATATTCCTAATCGAGCGCGACATGATCTCTGCTAACCAGGTGATTTACGTACATTTCCTTTATGCTGACTTTTCGCTCTCGCTGCAGCATTAATATGATTACTCAATTAAGCAATGACTCTCCTTGAATCAATTGCTACCGTCTATTGCAATGGCGTCAGTGTATCTGAATAATTTCCTAGGTCCTGCAAACGTTCACTAGATCACGTTATTGTATGACGCTGGCTCCAGATGCCGACGATAATGTTTCTCATCAGGTACCACAATCCTCCCTCGAACCATACCATGAGACGCATGACAGCAATCTCTCCATGTGTGTTCGATGTTTTCTGAACTTGCATTCTATTTTACCTCCATCATAGGCCACTCATTCATACAGAACTTTCTAGCGTAAAAACGCCTACAAATTGTTCCGAAATATTTCCCATAGGCATCCAATCGGTGTTCCGGAGCTCAGGTCAGCACTCAGCGAACTCTACTCGGTGAGACTTATCTGCCTCCCCCGTCCGGCGTGCCCCGTATCTAGCACGTAGACTCGATTATTACTGCTCAAACTGATGAGAAACGGCTTCTTCTAAGATAGGACTCGTCATGGATCCCTGGACGTCTTTAACTTGCATAGACTCTCTCTTGTATAATAACTTTCTTTTGCTCTTATTTACCGATATATTCGGCTCGCGCTACCTTGCATAATGTATAAGATCTATCTTTTGACTCTGGCCCGAGTCCAAATTTTCCTTCTCTTCCTAATCCTGTCTCTGTGCTTCATACATATCTTCTTACAGTCTTGACAAGCTTAGAATAAATGCTATTATTTGCTATTGTCCTTATTATTTAGTCGCTGCTCTAATTCTCCTTCGTGTTTTTCTGATTCCCGCTAATTCTGCGTGTTGGTAAGGCGTTAGCCACGAATGTTTTGCTTATCTCGGCTGATAGTGTGTTTTGTTTATTTATCAAGGCAGTCTTTGATCGTTCTTGTCTGCCTTGTTTATCTGAAGCGCCATCATGCCACCATATGTTGTTCCTTGGTGCACATAATGCATTCTGTTTATTTGCTAGCGGAACAATACAAAGGATCGCTTATGTATATTTGCCCGCCGATGAGTTGAAATATTGGTTAACGCCACGGGCTAGTTCGGATACTTGACATTAGGAAACGATAATGAAACGTTCAACTAAAGTTCGGGCAAGTCATCGCAAATAACTTAAGTCATTTCTGGACGGCAATTTTATAGCTCGAAAGGGGCAGCCTCAATGAGGGTCGATGTGGCATAGGCTGATTATAATAATGCTGTGCAGGTCCCTGTTAATGCATAGCTTGCTGGCCGGTGTGCCATAATGAGTCCTCCTTGGAACTGGCAGGAACTGAAATGGCCCACATGTTTATAAACCTGAGTGTGTTTTTGCGAAGCAGTGCTGTCGAAACTTCATCCCCGAGATATACATGTGATTGAAGTTGATACAAATTGCTTCTGTGTGAAGTGTAATACAATATATTCACAGAATTTCTGATATTTCCGTTTTAGCGTTCCAGTATGGTCCGCAGTCTAAGCGTGTATTATTATTGTGTGTCCTTGAAAAGTCACGATACTTAGCCATGTTTGAATATTGTCTCCTTGCTTTTCAATCCGGCGCTTGGGTTTGTCAGATTGGAGGAATACTGTGAGCTTCTTGGATTGTTTTCTTCGGTGTTGTGCCATGTTGTGGAGGTAATTTATCTTCGGAAAATTAATATTATATCATGTGATTCAGAGCGTGAACCAAGGATTAAAGCGGCTAGATATAGCCCTTCAACATCCTGGCATACTAGATGATGTTGACAAATGAAGATGAAGACTGAACAAAAAAATTAGGTTCTAGCAGGTTCAAAGACAATAAATGGAGAGTACAAAATATTGTCGCCACTTCGCGCGATGATCAACCATGTTTTCAGTGTAGGCTAGATTTCCAATTTGAAAGGTGGAAGAAATGACTGCCAAGTGCTGAGGGTAGAGGGCGTCTCTCCTGACGGCAATATGCTGGCCACAGATACCGATATCTGATCATCCAGATGTGTAACCAGAGAATCTGGGGTTTTATACTGAGGCATGAAGTTCACCTCGGTCTCGTTTAATATTATAATATGCATTTTCCACGAACCTAAAATCAAAAATTTCACGCCGCTTTCGTGGCGGTCACATCAGTGGCCAACGTCTAACAACCCATCCGAAATCGTTTTCGGTTCGTCGTAACGCTGAACTTAAATTAAAAACATTTTTAGGTTCTTTATATCCCACAGTGCCGCACCTACTCTCTACACCGGCCTTTTGTCTGGGGTTAGCAGGAAAATCCGTAAATAAGTTGCGCGCGGCTTTGCCGGCACTATAACACTAATGACTTAGGGATAACCTATTCTCAATTACCGCGTGCTGGGGAATTTAATATCTATATACGAGGGAGCAAGTACCTTACCCTTGAACATGCCTGCCAAATTTCGACAGGTGATGAAATAGCACGCTCAAATGAAGCATATCTTTTTTTCGTGTTTTCAGCGACTCAGCACTATAAATCTCAGTGATGGTTATATTTATATTGCCTCCTGCAGCTCAGGTTATGCCTGGAGATTCTGTGTTTTGCCCGTTCCATGTTTTCCAAAACATAGGATATTCTCACGGGAGTCGAATCCAGTTAAACATTCGCTTGGATAACCGAAGTTATCTAGGCGAGGGCTAGTCAAGCTTGAAGCAGTGTGTTTGGTTGGTATGGCTCTTGTGTATTTACCATTTATGTAAATAAGGTAATGGCTGATATATGCTAAATATGGTAGCCCAAATAAATCGTGTGGTGAATGTCAGTGTTGCGGATTGACTGATTGTTGTTTATAGATGTTTAATCCATGTTTAGCAGCGTATGGGTGTTATGTAAAGACATTTATTATCTTAATAATGAATATATATTTTGTGATGGCCTCCTTCAATAAAACACGGCAGCAGAAGCTGAAAATTATATTTAGAGTTATTAAAATTAGTGTTCGACACACGTCTTATAAAAATTATATTCCAAAACATTTTCATACGAACGACTGACATGAAAGCTCAGCAAGTATAGTTTAAAACAATTTCAATAATTTAAGTTTGCGGCCCATTTCACTCCCTGAGATATTCACAATCATCCACATGTCGCAGAATCATCTGAAATATGAGATTAAAAAAATAAAAAAACACCACCACACACACACACGATAACAGTCAACATGAGATAACTTACACTTCTTGAGTACATATCTAACACCTAGGCCTGAAGGATAAACCAAGAAGAAATATTCCTGTTGAGGACTGGTTTAAGTGTAAACTTATTTGAATTTTTTGTAGACAATTGCTGAGCTTCATGTAGCGTCTATGAAAAACTGTTTTTGGAATATTTTGATAATGACCTGTGGTCGAAATCATTAATAACTTAATTATTTTTCAACTTTGTGCGTTTTTTATTGTAAGGAGGCCATCACAAAAATCATATATTCAGATCGTTGTTTATTATTGATTATGTTCATTAGATAAGACTGTTGATTATGCACATGACTTTCACAAAAGTTGCCATTTACAATTAAACCCAAAATATATTTGAGTTATCAGTGACTCTAACTAAACTTCGAAGAATCCATGTGACGCATGACTCAAGCGCTGTTTCAAACAAAGTTAATCGACTCGACTCTTGACTCAACGCTGTTTCAAACAAAGTGAATTGACTCAACTCTTGACTCAAGCGCGGTTCTTACAAATGGAATCGACTCAAATCCTGACTCGGCCAAAAATGTCTGACTCTTGAGTCAAGGCGCGACTCGACTCTGAGTCGTTTACAAGTATGCAGCGAACTAATTAACAGCCAGCAAATGTTGGCGGCCAAATAGCCCGGTGACCTTAACATGGTATGCAAAACAAATGCGGAGAACATTAAATACAGCGGAGCGGGCTCCCCTCTGATGTAAACACTTTCGTCAAGCTACTGGCCGGCTCTGTGTTTTCGTAAACATCCGCCATCAGGTGTTATTAATTGGTATGCTTCAAACAGTACGTATGAATGCCTGATTGTGCTAGAGGAATCAGCGAAAGCAATACTGATAAAATTATTGAGGGTATTCGGGACCAGGTAAAAATATCAGCCAGCAAGGCGCTGTAGTTGAGGATGAGCGAGAGACCTAGAAGGAAATGTGTGGTGAATTTCATATCCATTGGGCAAATAGTTTCTGATATCTAAAAAGAGTGCGCTCACGTAGTCTCTCTTTACTAAATGTTGATTACAGTCGATTTGTTTTACCTTTGGCCATACATTAGCCATACACTAGTCATACTTACATGCGCAAGCGTGAAGATATTATATTTATTTCCCAATTGCCTTCATGTCGACGTCAACAGTTCCCAAATATGAAACTGTTTTTATCGAAATTGAACACTCGTTTGTTCCGAGAAACAAATGTCATAATCGTGTTCGGCAGCATTCACTTCATATTTTGCACCACAAATGACGTACATTTGACACATTTGTTAAGGTGGGAGTGTCCCTTTAAATGGCAGGCGGGGCGCTGAGAGAGGCAGAAACTGTTCCCTTCCCAAGTTTTCGTCAAAACTTAGAAACAATTTCATATATCGACACCTAAATTTGTGCTTTTTATTTTCCATTAATTATATATATTCCTTTAAAAACACCAAAAAGTCAATCAAATACTTTAAAAAAGATAAGAGACGCTTTTCAGACGGAGTGAGTGAGACCGCGAAGCGGTCGATACGAACGTAGTCTTACAGATGGGCCAAAATCCGTCTTAATCTTGCTTGCTTGCTTGCTTGCTTGCTTGCTTGCTTGATTGATTGAATGCGTGGGTTTCAGGGATAACTCAAGTTTCACTGCACTGATTATGCAAAAGTATACACTGATAACTTGGTCGTAAAATAACATATGGTAGCTACGTTAAAATATTTAACACAACTGAAGAAACTCTCACCATCCAAAGATAAACAAAAAACTGAATATCGGTTGCAGGATAATATCACGTGCCTTTGACTCGAATTCACCTCCGCAGGTGAGAAATCATGAAATAAAAACAACAAAGTGCCACAGAAAGGTGCAGGTAAGTATTGTTTTAGTATTGCATCAAACAACAATGCTTATCAGTTTCCGGACACAAATGAAATAACTCGCTCCGTCTGCTTCATGCCATGCATGCTTTACTAGTTGAGAAGGATTTTATTTACCGGGTAATTTGAGTTTTTTGGGGCACTTTGTGGCGACTGGGGAGATTGGGGGGTTTGGTTAAGTTGGAGGCTTGTAGCCAGTGTTTTCAGCTATGGCCACGTGACACGGTATTAGGTTAAAAATGTCCTTAGTTCCAAAACACCAAAATTCACAAGTTCTGCCACAAACTCCCCCTCCATTTAAACCAAACGCCTCAATCGTCCCAAACTCTCCTAAATCTTTAATCACCCGGTAATTACATTCCTTCGTGAAATAACTTACACATTTAAGTGCTGTTATTTCAGATCATTTTTGGTGAATAGGCGAGATCAGTTCTTGATCCGACAGTACGGTATAAATCTGTGTTTAGGTTCCCCCGTATCATAGCACCGTGCGCCCAGAATTGAGCTAACATAAAAAGGCCGCCCGAGAGAGAGAGAGAGCCACCGCCTCATGGCGGGAGTTCACACCTTTCCTTCTGGAAATGTGTGTAATTCATTACGTTTCACCTAGCATTAAGTGAACGAATTAACGTGACCTGTACTTTTGCGCAAAAATAGAAGAGAGAGAAAAGCAATATTATATTTATTTAGCTTATTTATTCACGTCCAAAGTCAATGGTAAGTTGTCCACACGAATATCGCTTATGCTAATATATACTCGTTCACGGCGAATCAGTTCTCGAAAAACCCTCACAACATTTGTTTCAGCATCGTAAACTCGTTAAGAAGCAGCACGTAATTAGAATCAAGGGACCCTTTTCAGTCAACAGATCAAACATAACGTTTGAACAGAACACACCCTATGACGATGTAGATGAGTTATCAAGAATATGCACGCTGCGAGCAGGCGAGCGAGTCTGCCAGAGTATCTGAGCTACCTGTCACGGGTTTGCGAATCCCTGACAGGAGATAAAGTAGTGCGCATTTCCGATGGATTGTTGCGAGAAGGTAGAACACAGTGATAGGTGCAGAAATGTAAGTAGTATCGCGTTTTTCGCCATGCCAGAGTTGTGAGGTCTTCGCTCGTTCGTAATTCTTTGTTATTAATAATCTAATCAGATCAGAAAGATTTTTGACGAACCAAGTCGCGTGCTTCATGCACGGAGTCTGAATAGTGAGACGAATCATAAGTTGCCAACTTTGCAATACAAGTCATTAAATTCCCAAAACAAGGAATAGTATTACACCCATCACCAATCTATTGGGGATTTTCATATTTAGGGTATGGATACCAAGCGGCATTACCTTTTTTCCCGGGACAAGTGAGCAAGCCCTACGATGGAGCGGGAGTTAAACCCCCTTCCTAAAATCTTAAGCGCTTATGTAAGAAATGTCACAAACACAATTTCTTCATCATTTGGATAAGTGAGGTTGGTAGTATATCCTATTTTATAAGTTTCAAAACGGTAGCAAATTTGGTTCATAATATAGGTAACTAGACCAGATAAGGGTTTCACTGAGAAACATCTGCATTACATTTCTTCCTAGCACACCACTGAGAAGCCGAAGGGGTAACGCTGCGTCACCGGAGTACTCCCCGCTCCTCCCCTATAGGTTATGGGCCTTGAGTGGTAGCGTACTTATAAATATGCCACTCAAAGAGGGCCGACCAAGCACACCTAAAGAGAGAGCGCTGTCAACGTAAAGTGTTGTTGATGCGAGGTAATGTAAATGAATAAATTAATTTAAATAAATTAATTTCTAAGAAAGTCCCTCAACATCCATCTCCATGGGTATACACATCACATATTACAGCATGATATTTACTTTGGATTATAAAAGAATATTACACCTACTGAATATATTTTAAACATGTTCAGCGCTTCTTACCTTCTGTGCTAGACTATTCCATAAACAATAGATAGTTACAGATAGCTACATGTATGAGTAAAGATCCCAATCACTAGATGAGATATACACCAACAGAAAAACCGGCGCGCGATAGTGTAGCGACTAGAGAATCGGAGCCAAGCGGTCAGAAAAAGTGGAATATGGTCGATGGAGAATTCCGAAAAGGAATCTCAACAACAACGATTTATGGACATAGATTTTACGTGAGGTTGCCACGACACAACTGTCGATAGTAGGCGGCCGAGTAATGCAACGATCCTTAAATCTTAAAATACGTTGAAACAAGCGTGTCGCACGGCCGCCACAACAGGCAGTAAACACCTCCACCCATACATCTCACCCTTGGCGCCTGACTTATAGCGTCGCGAACCGAGAGAGCAACGGCGGTCCTGTAGCGAGCCCTGTCGCCTTACCACGCCACCACAATATTTCCGAACACAAATCGCGTGCTCAGCCTGTACGACTTGAGAGAGTACGAGAATATGGAGGTGATCGCAATGCATATCTGTTTTGCAAAAGAGCGTCATGTTTGCTCTATAAATTCGCGCTACGAACGTGGCTGCTCAATGGCATCCTCTTCATCACTCCGTCTGCTGATGTATGGTATAGGTGTACCTACGTCGTCCGGGCCTAATCACGACTACACAACACTCGTTAGAGGCGTCTAGCAAATACTGATGAGAGTGACGTGAAAATCTCCGTTAATAGAAAATGCGAAAAACTAAATGCAGTCCATGAACCGTATTGCGATACATGAGTTTTTCGTGTCAGCGTATAAAAAAAACGCTTATACAACACCCTCATACCACACGCAGCTGTCCTACAAACGACGCCTGCTAACGCCCGCAGGCGTAGAGGCAGAGCCTTACTTACCGCGAGATGAAAGTCGCACTGGGTAAAATAGACATGGATATGAATTGGGAATTGGCGTGTTTAGCGTACAAAGGCAACTACCCCCACAGCGCACCCTTTGAGTATGACCTGCAAACCAGAGATAAGCTGTTCAAACCATCCAGTCGTTATGTACCATATATAAAGCTCCCGTAATTGTAAGTTGTGGTCTATGCAGAGAGAGAATTAACTATGGTCGACAACAGTCAACACCCTTGACCTTCAAATAGCGATAAACGGGCCTAATTGAAATCGAGGAGAGTTTTAGGGACTGCTTATTCATTTGCCCTTAATAATTACGTCTTGTCATGCATGAAAGTTGTATCTCTCGCAATAAAGCACAAGCGTAAGAGCGAGCGATGGTTCGGACAGCTAATACCATTGTTGATCGTTTACTAAACAGAAATGAGTCCTTCATGATATGTTCTTACAGTTCTGAATAGCCATCCGCACTCTTCGTAAGCATGATTTTTGCAAATCTGAACTACGACAACGTACTTGGTCTGACTAGAGTTGCCTGGATGCCGAAGTGGCTTCCGAGATTCCTTCTGTATACAGCGGAGAGACTTCCGCCCATCAGAGTTGGTATGACCTTTCAAACTTTCGCTTAGACTCGTTCTGCGGATTTCCAACTTCTGTGCACACTGTTTTACACGTAAACGATACTAGGTGTTGAATTATTCGGAGCAAATACCGTCCCACAATGCAAAAACTTATCTCCAAAATTTTGAGCGGAACGTCTCCATCAATACAATAATTTTTATTTGGAATGGCGAAGATGGCGTTTTTAAGTTGATCCAATGTCACCGGAGTCAATGTCAGCGCGCCAGCGTTAACACGAGGCAGGCCGCACGTTCAGTGCTCCATACCGGAGACCGAAAACTGGGCCATAACGCTCCTCGTTCGCGCGCCTATGGGAAACGAAAGTAATCATTAATTTCGTCTGTAGTTAAATGTTCTGGGTTAACAACAAGTGACCACTTCGGTGCAATTACCGGTTCAAGCGTGGTGAAAAAGAGACGCCGCGCACGATTGGTCGACTTTCTGCTTTATGCTGTTTCGCATATCCGCTTCGATTCCTTTTTGCCCTGAACATTGAGGACTTTATAAGTAATTGCATCATTATCCCATTAGTTTTCGCCTGACGCGGCTTCATACTATCAACCTAAAGTTCAGTCAGATACCGGTGGGGGTGAAGGGTTATGACCTTTAAACCTGCGCCAAAGGGCGTGACTCATTCAAATATAGAATTCATTACGTGAAGAGAACTAGATTCCATTGCTCTCGCAAAGGTCGCTTCTGCCGCACACAGACGTAGTCAATCTGTGAGCCTCAAAATTATCGAAGAAATGCAGCGGGCACAAGAAGTGCGCCAGTACGTGCAGTGCGATAAGTAGAGGTGCACCTTTGCCCCGCGGGACGGGGTTGACCACAGACACACGCTTAGGTGAAGCAGCATAATCCACACATCTCGACAGTGACATCTGGTGGCTTGGTTAGCAATCAGATCACAAGCGAGCAATCAAAAGAATCACATCGAATAATCCTGAGTATCCTCCACGAATAAATGTAGGCTCATTTATCTGGCGAGATGGCCATGTCTTCCATTCGTTTGTCACTAAGCGTCGAGGGAGCCACTGGGTTCCCGTTCTAGTGTCTCGAGTTCATGTCGCCTGCCAGGATGATCCGATTCCGCAGGGATGAGATGCGATGAAAAGAGATTGAAAGCCCTATTCTAAGATGGTTATAATCAGAGTGAATTATGTCCGGGAACTTGTAAGACGGGTGGACGAAGAGACCACCCAGTAAGTTGATCCTTTTCTTGTCCAGTTTTATCTTGAGCCATAATGGTTCTAGGTGCGAGTCCCCTGGCAATGATTTTGTTTTAATAACTTCGGCCTGAATCTCTTCTCTGATAACCCTTCTGATAACCCTTCTCTGATCCTTTTCTTGTCCAGTTTTATCTCTTCCTACATGCCGGGGTATGCTTTAAGTATTGCACGATCCGGGCAGGAAAATGTCGGTCCAGAAATTGTTCGACGCAAATTCCCATGTTATTTGATAGGCCGGGCAAGAAACAAAAGTTTCTTGACCGGCTTTCTGCCCGGCTCAAACTTAATAAGTTACTACTAATACTACTTAAATAACGGAACTAAGCTCGTGCTATACTTAAAGCATTCCGGCAGTGTAAGGGAAAAATCTTACCTGACCTAAAGCCTGAAGAAATTAGTCATGAAACTCAGTTTGCAAAATTAAGCTCTGCGGTCCTCGTGCTTCGCAGCTCGAACCCTCCGCTAATTTTGCAAACCTCGCTTTACCAGATAATTTCGTCGCCCGGTCAGTAATATATATTAATAATAACCCGAATCTCTCCTGAAAGAGCAGGTACCAGGACTTTGGAGAACATTATCGGGTGTTTTTTCTTCAGATTTGTCTCAGTAAAGCAAACTATGTCGGGGTGATTTTGGTGAAGATCCACTCTAATATCTGGTAGTTTGTATGGTAACGTGCCGATGTTCTATTTGGGGAAGTTCCACCAAATATCATCTTTCAAAATTATTCAGAAAGCGAAATATATGTTTTAGAATCAAGCGTAGAAAACAAACAAGCCTATTTTCAAAGCAATATGGTCATGTTTGAGTCACTTATGGCTCCCCACGTATAAATAAGTTGACAATTTGGTGTATGTCTTAGATGCGTTTTGTCGGAAACTTTAAACAGCCGCCATACGCGTCTCGCTGCGCTGATTAGTACGGAAGATAACGAGGGGCAGAATCTACCCCCCCCCCCCTCCCACCATGTGTTCAGCTGAAGACCCCAGTGGAGCGCGGGTTACCAGTTGTCAGAAGCATTGAATTCACAACCCTAAAATGCCATGACCTATTTGGGATACCCGTCAACCGCTTAGCTGGAGATAAAGTGTGAGGTCACCAAAAACAAATTAACCATTTATTAAGTGGAAATATTTGCACTACTTGCCAGTGGTTGATCTACGTTAGGACAAATCATGCATATTTCCCATCCTAAAACGAAAAATTGGAAGGGAAACGTATATTCCCCCAACCGTTCTGGGAGGCTGTGATTTGTGTTCAGGGAAGTAATTCCCCTTGGTTAACAATGCTTTCTTGCTGACGACCCGACGCCACCCCGGTCGCTCCACTACTCCTTGTGTTGACGACCCGACGCCAAACCCCCTCCCGGTCAACAGATTTTTGCTGACGACACGAAGCAAAGTTGTTGACACCCGTCACCGCGAAAAGAAACTTAGATCCGACGCTGCAGCTTCCCCCCCCCCCCAGACACACTTCTCAAAACGTTCCTACGCCTATGTGCGGTTGCAGAGATATAACTTCTCAAACAGTATCGACATGGGTCGGGCCGCTCGTATTCATATTTTTCCCGTAAACCACGGAAAGTACCAGCGAGCGCATAATTGTTAATAAGAAACATCCAACACTATTAACGTTGCAGTTAAGTAAATGCCGGTTTAAGTAAAGTGAATGTCATACCTAACTAATACCACGTTTACTTATGATTAATGATTTCATTATAAACGTTAGCAGAGATTGAAGCTTCTGTAAGTCTGTGTCCATGGCAGTATTTCTACATAAAATGAACTGCGGATAGCTCAGTGTATAATTCCGCATTTCCCAATTCATGGACAACTTCTAATAAGCACTTGTACATACTGAGCCTTAGACATGAAACATCTCACACTGCCAATAACATCAATTTGTTTTCCTTCATATATAAAGTAATAATTTGTTATGTATGAATCTCTTAAAGGGACTGTCCCACCTTGACCCGCGCCGGGCCGGTGCTCGGCGCCACCTTCCTCGGGCCGGGGGGGGGGGCGTTTCGACGCCCCCCTTCTAACTCCGCTCCTATGGGACCTAGACATAAACCAAAAACATCATTCGAGAGCTCGTCAAAAGCGATGTCGAAACTATTTAAATAAAACATTTTCTCAGGTCGATATAAGGGTCACCAGAGGTCATCAAAGGTCAAATTTTCCAGATTTAGGACATAGCTCCAGATACCCCCATTTATCTCGGAAACTATGATAGCTAGGAGCAAACAAATGAAGACGCAATAGATAGCTATTTTAATTTGAAATCGCATCCAGGCCCTAAAATTTCATCTCAGGTCAATAGTTTTGGCTCCAGAGGTCATCGAAAGACAAAAGGGCTATTTTTCGCCAAAAATGTTTTCACGAATAACTGTTTACATAAGTGAGATAGGGAAAAGATTGTGACACCATTCGTGTTATTTCTGGTCAGGCACTTCGAATTCCATGTAGTATGTTACCCAGGTAAAGTCAATTCTAAAAATTTGACCTCAGGTCAAGATCACGTGGTGACCCAATAAGTCATGTTGTACATTGGGAACGCGTGCTTGACGAGAAAAACACACTGTGCTGTTTTCAATTCTCGATCTCTATTGTATCTGAAGAGTTATTGACAAAAGGTGTTGGTGACCTCAGATGACCTAGGCTGGACCCTGTTAGGGTACCAGAAGAAAGGAGGTGCACCTCGGTCTTCAAGAATGGCTATAAAACAGCGATAAATAAGGAATTGGGCTTGAATATGCGTATCCCTAAGGAGATGGAAAGATTTGATATTCCCGCATGACTTATAATGGAGAGAGTTAGGAAAATGAGCCTGACCTTAGGTCACTGATATGACAATCCGAGACAAACAAACTATAGGTAGTGATGGCCCTCATGAAATCCTGTAAGTACGGAAAATCGATCAACAAAAAACTCTTGCTTTTGGTAGGGCCGCCAAACTTTTTTGGAGAGCAGGGTCACATGACCCGGCCTGGTTGATCTGACCTGACATGACCTGAAGTCATACCCAAATAGAGAAGGCTGGGAAAAAAAGATGAATAACAGGTATTTGAAAAAATTTAGCAGCGCAAACGCGCCGCCGTTTTCCCGATATCCCGGAAAAACCTGAGGGGGGGGCGTCTAAACGCCCCCCCCCCCCTCCGGCCCGGGCGCGGGTTAACATAAGATTTGAGTTGAGATAGCCATTTTGCGTGCTTGGCATTTAATTATGTTATGGTATTAGGTTAAAACAACCACTGAGGTTGAGTTTCACAGAGAAATTCGAGTTTTGACTTTGCAATCTGTAACATCGCCAGCCCCCAATGTATTTGAATGGTGCCCGTGAGCCGATGGTCGTAGTCTCTTCGTTTGCTAATTTTGATTACAGGTCTACTTGTTTTACCTTTGGCCATACATTTAGTCATTACAATTGTCTACTGATAACAGCGTGAAGGTTCTTTTTCCCAAATCAAAAATTCCTTCATTAGACGTCATCAAGCCCAAATATTAAAAACTTGTTTTATGAAATTGAGCCACTGTTCGTGTGAGAAACAATGTTCATAATCGTGCTTCAGGCAGCATTCACTTTTAAATTTTAAAACCACAAACGACGTACATTTGACTCATTGTTTGAAGGTGGGACAGTCCCTTTAATATATGAACCGCCTTCATGACGTCATCAGGCGTCAGCCGCGCAGTAGACATCTAACAGTAACGTCGCCACAGCTCTTAAAACATCAGCAGCTGTCGGCCGCAGGTCTCCCGGACGATATTGGCGCAGACAGTGATTGCTCCCAAGACGGTAGCCAATCTGAAAAACATCTGAAGACGCTGAGAGCCGTCTCCTCCCCGAAGTTCAGTCTGGCAACTCAATCTGACAACCCAATCTAGCAAGACAGCAGCCGGCCAAAGCCTGTTAAGTTCAGAGGAAGGAAAATGAAAATAAATAAGCTTGTAGATTGCAAACATTGTCACCCTGGCACAAAATGGACTTTATCTAACGTGTGCTTGGGACTTTCTATTTCGAAACTTTTGTCAAAAGATGGTTGCAAATTGCAATTGATTAAAGCCTTAAGGGAAACTGCCACCTTAACATTATATTTCAGTTGAGATAACCATTTTGTATGCTTGACATTGAAACTATGTATGGTATAAGTTAAAACAACTACTGAGGTCGAATCACAGAGGAATTCGAGTTTGGTTTTTACATCTGTAACATCCCCAGTCCCCAGTGTATTTAAATGGGGACCCTGATCCGATGTCGTCGTCTCTCTTTACTAAATGTTGATTACAGTCGACTTGTTTTACCTTTGGCCATACATTAGCCATACACTAGTCATATTTATGGCAACGTGAAGGTTTTCTTTATTCCCCAAAATTCCTTCATATATCGTCATCAGTCCAAATATTAAAACGTTACTTTTTATGAAATTGAGCAATGTTTCTGAGAAACAAATGTCATAATCGTGCTCGGCAGCAATTATTTCATATTTAACACCACATGCGGCGTACATTTGATAAATTTTGGGAAGGTGGCAGTGTCCCTTTAACATGCATCCTGGAGGGCCTTTACAATTATCACACGCCCTGAAGGAGGGTGGTTTTCCCCTATGATCTAAAACACCACTCAACGTAGCAACAAGCAGAAAATGGCGTGGACAATTGTCAATTGGTCAATTGATAGCTCGAGACAAGGTCAATTGAAAGCGTTGGTCTTTTGTTAGGTATGGTCAATATTAAAGTCGCCAGAGGCCATCACTTAGGTAAAATTTCCCAGATTGATGACTTCACCCTAAATACCCCAATCAGACATGTGCTCGGATCCCAGACATTTCCAATTTGGAGCCAGGATTCTGACAGCGATAACAGCAATACAGCAATAATATGCATTGCAACGTCTTGCGTCAGGACCCTTCCTAATTGTTTGAGCCTGCCGGGGTATTTGCCCCTGATGCCCCTCTGGACCCGCCAGTGGGGGGGGGGGGACGACCAGGGACGGATCCAAGGGGATCCCATCTGCTTTATGGCTTTATCAATACCACCGAAATCCACTGAAAATAAATACCTTTTAAAGAAATGCTATGCAGCTTGACGCTTGTACAAAGGGGAGTATTCTTATCGATTCAATAACGCAAAGCAGCCGAAATCGCATGAGTTTTGGACTTCTGTCGGGCGGCCCATCAAACCAACGTCTCCGGCCAGTCTGCATCCTCCAGAAGGCCGGCAGAGGACTTACCTTGAATCCTTCCTGAGTGAAACGACACTGGTAACCTGACATTGACTGAGAGGGGGTAAATATTTATCCTGACGTATTTTTGCAGTAGCCCAAAAACCGATAGTGACATCAACGTGTAACTATGGGTAATTTAACTTTGGTTAGCGAGCTATGTGAGTCACTACACACGAGTTTTAACTCAACTGCAATCAGGCCAGGTGGTAATATGACTATCACGATCGAATTATACGTGTACAGCAATCCATTGAACATGATTGCAGCATTGGCTTTTTATGTATTTTTGCGCCATTAGTTACCTCTTGTGACCTTTGACCTTGAGCCTTTACCTTTTGATCGTAAAAGTTGTTTTTGGGAGCAAAAGCAACCAAAAAGTCTCAAATATGCTTATATTAAATTTTATCCACAATTTCGCCACTTTATGCATGAAGAGGTGATTTAAACAAACATTTCTTCGTTTAAAAGTGCTTCGATTGGGTTACTTCTGTGCAATTATTGAATTCGTGGTCTATTATCTTAATTGCAGTTAATTCAGTGGATGTGGGAATCCTTGAGGCCGCTTCCACCCCCATCAAACGCGCCTAGCAGCACAAAAACTATTGGGTGGCCGATCAATGGGTTGAACATAAGGGGGCCCGAGAGTATCATTGCGCGCGGGGGGGGGGGAGGAATTAAACCATTGGGGGCTTGTGCACCCCAAAAATATATAAAATCGACCACCTGACAGTGGCACGCCAGATCCGACCCCGGGTCACTGACAAAAGTTATTGACCATGTAGTGAGTGCGAACCCATCCCACTGGCCAGCAGACAACATCCCGTAGTCATTGGGGTCGTATGGAAATAGCGAGGTGTCTAGCGCTGACCTATGAGTGCGGACCCGCTGCCACTGGCCGCAGGCCATCCCCAGTCATGGGGTGCGAATAGCGAGGTCTAAGCGAACGTTATCTGACCTGAGTGCGACCGCTGCCACTGGCCGCAGGCCATCCCAGTCATGGGGTGCAAATAGCGAGTGTCTAAGGCTGACCTGAGTGCGACGCTGCCACTTGGCCCGCAGGCCATCCCAGTCATGGGGTGCGAATAAGCGAGTGGTCTAAGCGCTGACCTGAGTGCGACCGCTGCACTGGCCGCAAGGGGCCATCCCAGTCATGGGGTGCGAATATTGAGTGTCTAAAGCGCCCGAACACTGGATGATCCACTTAACGATGAGGTCAGAAAGGACAGCGCCTGTCCCACTGAGCTAACAGGGACGGGGCCGAGACGATCGGTAAACAAAATGCATATTTTGTGGGGAAAAGAATGTCTTAATGTCCAAGGCTGTAAATGGCAATAACTAGTTCAGTCTTCATGTATTTAAGTGGAATGCTGTTGTGAGAATCTCAGAATATGTGTGTTGATGGGCAACAGGGCAATAGTCGTTCTCAGGTTCATAAGTCCCGTGCATCACCACAAAGTTGGTATTACATATTTGCATTGGGTACTTTGAAGTATGGATGGAGCTTGTTCAAAAATGTTTTTGACCGTCAAACATGCTATGTCGGTGAAGACAAAGCAGCACATTCAGCTATTTTAACATTTAAATATTGCAAAATATAGCCCATATCTGAGATATGGTGTGGTAGTATGGACATTGTGCACCTCTGGTCAATATCTGCGGGTGAAAACGACCTGATTTGATGTATAAGTAGTTGAGAAAGAGTATCTAGGGAAATGACTAACAAAAAAATAAATTTGCATGGAAATCTAGGGATATCAGCCAAACCGCCAGCGGTAAAACTGGATGGGTGTAGCATGAAAGAAGAACATATAATAATAATATGTACAAGAAAGTAAGCACATTGCTTTTCTACAATGCAACATGTTATGTTATATAAGTGGAGCATTTGCTTCGCAGGAAAGAAGGCCAGTGAAAAAGGTTCAGATGAACGCACTCATCTGAACTTTTGTGTGGAACTTAGCTGCTTATTGATTTAACCCTATTACTGTCGGGGGGGGGCGAATCGGCCCCCCTTGAGGTTTTTCGCGTATGGGTCATTCATAACTCACTCAGAGTCTTTAAAACTTTCTGGGCTTTTCCCAACGTTTCATTGCGCATCGATTGGTGTACTTTTCTAAATTTGAATTATTAGGAGGGGTCCAGTGACAGTTTTAGGGGCGGTTGTTCGGCCGTTTTGACACCAAAAAATTTGCATGTTAAGCCATTTCATGGAGAGTTGTGTGTTTGAAGAGAAAAGTGTTTAGCAAAAAAAGACATCCGTAGAGAATTGAATTGTTTTCAGATGGCTATCTCAAAATTTTTCAAAATTCGAATTTTGAAAATCCATTTTTTTTTTTACTTTATTTTTTTTTCACAAATGATTTTGAATAGGTTTTTTTATTTTCAGGACGTTTTTTAAAAAAACGAGGATAGTGAGAGAAAAACATGCCAAATAAATGTTGTTGAAAGTTTCAGGGTGATATCTAAATATTTGATGACCTATGTCAAGGTCCAAATGCAACCTCTCCAATATAAGTATATGGTGAAAAATGAAAACGAGGGTTAATACATTGCATGAATCCAATATTTCAGTTACATGTCATCTTAGGCCATTCTTGATGAAAAGGATGAATTTTTTAGTTCAGTGACCTTTTGAAAGGTCATTCAAGGTCACCAACACTTTTTATCAATAACTCGTAACAAAGAACTCATAGGACTCACAAATGGTCTCAAAAATGTTTATGTCTTCGTTCATACGGGGCGTCTTTGATATGCCATTGGAACCGATTTACGTCACCTTGACCTTGACCTTGACCTTGGACCCGGGTCAAATTTTTATATTGAAAAGTTTGATATGATTCGAACCGCAGATGATGGGAAAACACGATTGGTACCAAATAAAGTGCTGTATATTATTTATATAAAAAGTTATTAGCAACAAAACATTTGCTGAAAGAACAGGTTTTTTAACAGTGGTTGAACCTCTACAGTCCAAACCCATGACCTGAGGTCATTTATGATGCCTTAGGTGAAGACCATAATTAAAACCGCTTTACAACGATTTTGTCGGATTCCTCTAGCTGGCCATAGTTCCGACGAATAAATGGCAAGGTTTCCTGAAAATATCATGTTTTGACAAAAAATAATTTTTTGTGACGTCATTTGACCTTGAAGGTAATGACCCAAGGTCACAAATTTGGACAAAATAGAGGTTCATTGTCGACCTTTAGTCACACACAAGTTTCATGTTTCTAGCTTTTATGGCAGCGGAATCTGAAGGGGCCGAAACTAAGCCCCCCCCCCGACAGATTCGTATACTTTTCATCCCTCCAGGAATAGGGTTAATGAGTTTTCTTTTGAAGCTCCATACATATTGTATAAAGTAAATTGAATATAAGACCAAAAACTAATATCTTATTGATGTGTCTCAAACTATGGAGCCAATCGATTGCAGGCGTCATTAGGGCTCTAATCTGATCTGTAGTCGTCGTTCGCATGGTCACCATACCTTCATACAGATGCACTAAACGAAGCCTCGCATTGCATGGCTCAATCCATATCAGGGTGATTTAATTCAATCACATTCCATCTTGATCCATAACCTAGCATAATTCATAACTTTGTCCAAAACTTGTTGCTATCAAATCCTAGCCATATGCGATTATAATATGATACTCCCATGTCTTCTATGGTGTAGCAAATTTAAATGAAAGGGGATGGGGCAAATATTGCCCCTTTGACGAGTTTTTTCGATAGCTCATAACACCATTGCGCTATAAATGTGAAACTTTTAGCACCTTCCAGTACCACATCAATTTTACATCTTCTGTAAAAAAGTGGAAAAAAGTCATTAAGTTTTAGATATAGCAAATTATGTGACGTCACTACATACGAACTTGACGATAAAGTCAGCCAAACTTAAACTGGCCGTACAAATACTACATTGTGACTAAATGTTAGACCCAAAACATCAAAGATTGAAAATGGCATGGCAAACAAAACAACAGTATCGATTTTTATATCCCCAAAACTAAAAAAGGTTGAAGAAAATAATCCGGAAATCAAAATTTTCAAAGGTGAGTAATGGCTACCTGAGTATAGTAACTGATGACGTATTATTTTGCAATATATTTGTTTTGATATAAGATTGAGACAAGTAAATGTCGGAAATGTATTTCTGAGGTAAAACTGGTCTAGAATCAAACGTTTTTGTAATTTGTTAATATTTATCAATGACAAAATTTGCCTCATTTGATTTGAATTTAACATCAGCTTGACACTAACTTCATGTATGATCAGCTCAAATGGTAGTTACACGAGTTATCTTATCGCTTTCTACGTATAAAGTAGCCCATCAAATATGTGTTGCAGAACTTTCGAAAACCTTTTTTGGATAGTGACTTTTTGTGACCTGACCTTGACCATGATCTTTGCCAAAAAATATGTTTTGCTCATGCGGGATATGTATCATATCTTTGGAAGCCTTTTGGGTGATCATGGTTGCAATCAATGGCTCTGGATGGAAAGTATGGTACATAAACTCAAATGTTTCTATTTTTACCTTTGAACCGACCTTGACCTGAGATGTAACTTCAACTAAAAAATTTGGAGTATTTTTTTAGATATGTCTCAATAAGTGCTTTCGAACGCCGTATTACGCATCTCGCTACGATCATCAGTTCTGGAGATAACACATGGGGAAATATTTTCCCAACACCGGTCAATGGTGTTCGGATAAGACCCTGGTCAAGCGCGGGTTAATTATTAGTTTGCAAGAATGACACGACAACCGAAAACAAGTTTATCATGCAGCTCATTGTTATCTATAAAGCATTCAAATGTCGAAAACTGGTTCCAAAAATAACAATTGAGGACAAGTCAAAGAGCTTCATCAACATTTACAACAATGTGTCATCTATTATATTCCAAATTATATCAATATTAAACTGCGTCATGGTTTTAAAAGATCAATTCGATTAAGGCAACACTCCAAATGCTTAAGAAACTTATTTTTATGCCATATGGTAAGAGTACAAACCTCGCTCCCTGTCAGTAGCTGCTTCGTCCAAAATGTGTTTGTTTGCCATCAGAAACTCGTAATACCAGTAGGTTCCATTTCATCCAAGACAGTACAACAGCCTGGCACTAACGGGCATGACCTTTTGTCTCCCTAATTGGCTCACCCAGCATCAGAACCTGTCAGAGGAGACCCACAGTCTCCGTAATTGGCTCACCATGGTTCACGTCCTCGTCAGGTGAGACCTATATTTTCCGTAATTGGCTCTCCATGCATCACTTCCTCGTCAGGTGAGTCCCTCTGACCGTGGTTCAGCTTCGAAAACATCTTCTCTCGATAACAAGCCAGATTTCCAGATGTTCCTCTCACCGTCACAACCTGGACTCTCCTGTATCATCCCTCACCGTCACAACCTGGACTCTCCAGTATCATCCCTCACTCGCTCACAAGCTGGACTCTCCAGTATCATCCCTCACGTCACAACCTGGACTCTCTTGGTATCATCCCTACCGTCACAACCTGATCTCCAGTATCATCCCTCCGTCACAACCTGGGACTCTCAGTATCATCCCTCACAGCACAACCTGGACTTCTTCAGTTATCCTCCTCCGTCACAACATGGGACTCTCGCAGTATTCATCCCTCACCGTCACAACCATGGACTCTCTCAGTATCATCCTTCACCGTCACAGGCTGGACTCTTTCCAGTATCATCCCTTACCGTCAAAAGCCGTAACTGCATGTGATTCCCCCTAATTGTCACACTCCCAGATCCTCTCTTGAATTATCCTAACCGCCACCCTCTTGGATCCTTAGACGAATCCCGGATCTCTGTCACACTCCTGGATTATCCGGTGCTCCTCTGCCCATCCCTGGTCGTCGGCTCGGAGAAGACACCTGTAGCCTGTAGCGCTGGTCTCCGACACAGACACCAGCCGCCGCCGGATACCGCGGGAATCACTAGCTCCAGGCGACACAGACACATCATCCACGCATCATTAGTTCCAGTTGCGCCTGGCTAATCTGCCTTAATGAGCAAGGTAACGGAGACAGTCTGACACCGACTGCCACGAATGATCCCGCCGCAGGCGATGACGCACTGCTGAGGCGAGGGTACGCGATGTGGAGACGAGGGTGACGCTCACATGTTGTAGGCTGATGCGTGACGTTATTGCGAGCTCAGATGACGGAGGTGACGCACTGCTGAGGCGAGGGTACGCTCGATGTTGGAGACGAGGGTGACGCACGTAGAGCGAGGGTGGCGTTATTGCACGTGAAAAGACTGAGGGTGACGCACTGCTGAGGCTATTGGTGACGTTATTCGATGTGGAGCGAGGGTGACGCACTGCTTGAGGCGATGGTGTAGAACTTATTGCGATGTGGAGACGAGGGTGACGCACTGCTGAGGCGAGGTTGACGTTATAGTGATGTGAGAGACGAGGGTGACGCACTGCTGAGGCTCGTAGTAGTTGAACGTTATTGCGATGTGAGACGAGGGTGACGCACTGTGAGGCGATGTGACGTTATTTGCGATGTGGAGACGAGGGTGACGCACTGCTGAGGCGAGTTGCGATGTGGAGACGAGGGTGACGCACTGCTGAGGCGAGGTTGACGTTATTGCGATGTGGAGACGAGGGTGACGCACTGCGGTGAAGAGGGTGAAGGTCTGGAGACCATTGTGGCTCTCAGGAGACACTTTTGGTGTTATTGAGAAAACAGTGGCGTTTTGAAGATGCAGGTGTCGTTTTAGAGACACGGGTGGCGTTGTGTGAGATGAGAGAGTTACACTGGAGACATATGTGGCGAGCTAGAGACAAGGGTAGGGGTTGGGAGACGAGGATGACGTTTAGCGGACGAGGTCAGCGTTTTGAAGACGAGAGTTGCGCTGCGGAGGTGAGAGTGGCGCCGCTGAGACAAAAGTGGTGCTTTGGAGATGACGGTGGTGCATTGGAGTGGCTTCCTAAACACTCACTTAGTGTTTTGTAAGGTATGGCTGCACTTGGATCCACAAATGACACTGTGTTTGCAGCAATATCGCTGCAGGAAAAGGGCAGCACTGCAGCAGCAGGCATGATGCATACATCACAGAGCTTCATTTAACCCGCACCCGTGTAGGGCAAGATCACCGCGTGACCGTGTAGGGAGGGGAAAGATCCCCCGGCGTTTCGTCCTTATTTGAGCTAGAGCTTATTAAAAAATAGATGTTGCTTGTGACAAGATGATGCCAATATTACCTGTTTTTAGGCCAATATCAAGGGTTTTGGATCATAGGTGACCTTTGAGGTCATGTCAATGGCTCAGATGTCACTAAATCTAAAAGGTGTAAGAAAATGAACACGAATCGAGCTAAAATCGTGAATGAAAATCGTTTTTTGCCTTTTGGGTGCCATAGTTGAAATCAGCGTACTAAAATTTCACAGAAACTGCCAAATTGTAAAAAGGTCATATCAGGTCATCTAAGGTCAGTAATCTCGCTTGACCTTTGGGTTTGCATGACCCCAGTGGATCATATAGTTATGTAAAATGAACCACATAATGAAGTCAGCATCATAAAATGCTATGTAAACTGCCAGAAGCCCCAAAATGTCATCTGACGTCATTAAAGATCAGTGACCTCGGTTAAGCTCTTAAAAGGTAAATTGAGTTTACAATCTCAGTGGAAACCACAACTGTCACCTGCAATCACCTTTGCAAATGCGTCTGAACAACAAACACTCGGAAACTGCACAAG